>JNHW02000072.1:0-62791 GCA_001691775.3 Amanita inopinata Kibby_2008 | reverse complement strand
TGCAGTGGAAAGAGGTCGGGAGACTCACGGATGTATGGCATAACCCCGCTGACGAGCACAAAACAACCCTTAGAGCCGTCCCATCACACTGCGAACCACAATACAAGCGATAGCCTAGCTGGTCTGCGAGGAAATCGTGTTCATGGTCGCACCCTGAGGAYTGAGTGATCATACTGCTGGTCCCCCTCATGTCACACCGTCATCGCTGCAAATGCTCGTTCCGCGTGTGACAATCCTCCCGAGAAGCGGGCAGCATTGGTGCCCACCCTCCTTCTGGGCTGTGTGATGGCGCCTAAATAGGTGATATGCTCGTCCGAATTCTGAACTCCCAACGATGGCTAACATATACTATCGGCTTCAGCAAATGACAGAATGGATTACGATGACGACTCACTTGTTGTCTTCTGTCCAGGCCTGGCCAGCGCAGCAGCCCCCAGTACTGTCCTACCACGCGACAAGTACAGAACAAACTGCCCAGCAGGTCTTTTCCGGCAAGCTGTACCGGGAGTCGACCAAGTGGTTATCCTGCTTGTCCCAGTCATGTTGCACCGTCACGACTGCGAATGCTGGTTCCGCGTGCAACAATCATCCAGAGAAGCGGGCAGCACTGATATTCACTTTCCTTCCAGGCTGTGGCGAATAGGCACTGCGCTTGATCCAGTGTCGGAAACAAGGGTTGCTGACACACACATTGTAAATTAGACTCGATGACTCTGACATGCACAATATAGGACAGCTCACCTCATACACCTTTGTTCTCTTGCTCGTCCCGCCCGGTCCAAATCGATCCTTGAGACATGCAACCCAACCATGGGGCAACAAACTCGCCTTGATCAGAATGGTGGCTGCCCTCATCTTCATGGCGAGCTCGTCGTTGTTCTCCAGAGAGTCGAACCTTCCAGGTATGGGGTTGTGACCATTCAATTTCCGGACCTTTTGCACATTGCATGTTGATGGCGTGAACAGGGCTGCAACGCTTAGAACAGGTGCTGATGTCGCGGCCATCTCGCAACCGCAGGAATGACAACTGTTCGGGTCACGTAACCGCATACCTGGTTTGCATGTCGCTGACCAGATCGAGCTTGTACCTGCCACACTAGGTGGACAGGTAAGAGCTTGCCAAGACCAGGTGAAGAAACCATCAGCGCTAGGATAATGGCGAGGTAGGACGCAGCTGTCGTACACATGGTAGATGACGGGAGAGGACAAAGTTGGGGAAATGGTGACTTACGATCGAGGTAAGGAATTTATAGATTTTCTGGGCGTATCTCACGTGAGGACAGTCAACCAACATTGCCAGGTGGGGAACTGACCTGCAGATGTCTACAAGGGCAAGAGGCAGCTAGTCGAATGGAAGAATTCATATTTGACGCCAGACTTTGGTAACAGCTGGTTTTTTTTTACCAAGTGCGAATATGTTCGGTACTGCAGCACTTGCGCAGATATGCCCGCCTTCCACATAGTTATTGTCAAACGGAATGAAAGTCAAAGGGCAATAAGTTGGTCAAGGCGAACACTGGTTAGGTCCTGTACGACCATGTCTTTCCTTGTTCACCAACGTCTTTTGTATATTGCGACCCTTGTTCACCCATGTTCATTTATACTTTACACTCCCCTTTACAATCGATTATGTTGTATTCGCCCACTGGTCTTAAAGCACACCCCCAATGAAGAATGTCTCCCCGTAATCCATAAATGTTAGAAAAGTCCGTGGGAATTTTTACAACAGAGTGAAGCTCGAGGCAAATTACAGGTCATCATCCAGCTACCAAAGATGTCATCTCAGTGCAGTTCAGATGGCA
Source organism: Amanita inopinata Kibby_2008 (assembly GCA_001691775.3). Lineage (NCBI taxonomy): Eukaryota > Fungi > Basidiomycota > Agaricomycetes > Agaricales > Amanitaceae > Amanita > Amanita inopinata. The sequence goes on along the minus strand of JNHW02000072.1, from coordinate 60,989 downwards.
ACGGTGAGTCAAGTATTTCCAGCTTCATGAACAATAATAATATTATTAATCAAACGTAGACGATGCGCAGTCATCAGAATCGCTGCCTTTTCCAATTGGTCAATTTCCTGACTGCCTACCGATACCTGGAGACTATATCGATGCACTAAAGGATGTGGCCCCTCTCTTGCTATGTCGTGTCTGTTCATCATGGCGGACACTTGCTCGATCGACACCTGAGTTGTGGAAGTCAATGACGATGCGCATCGCAAAGATCAACTGGGAAGATGTCTAATATGCTATCGCATTTATATCCGCATGGTTGGACAGATCGGGCACATTGCCTTTGAAAATACACTGGCTGTCGATGCTGAATGGGCGACATATGTTGACACTATTTTGAAGATCTTGTGTCGATATGCACCACGATTGGAATTTCTGTATATCGGATACCCATCCATTCGATCTGTGATACTGCCAGAACTGGGGGAACTGCCTCTCTTGCGTAGCTTCCATTTCAAGCCATTGTGGAGTCAACACTATTGCCCGTTCACTTCAGCCCCTCGATTGGTCGACTTGCGATGGCTGTCTTCACGCACTGTCATCGAGCGCCGCTTTATTCCATGGCACCAGCTAACACATCTCGAAATTGCGTCTAGGCAGGCATCTCATACCATCATTGAACTGATTCAGAATTGCCCAGAATTATTGGAATTTATCGCTAACCTTGGAATTGATTATGATCATGGAAGCGACACTCTGTTACCTTGTAGACCTCGAGTACTGCACACGCGGCTCTACACACTCAATATGTCTGGTGGAATCAGGGAATATCTGTTGGATTCGTTGATTCTACCAGCTCTGAAAGACCTATCCTTGTTCAATTCCGGAGACAACCCAATCGAAACTACTCAACAACATCTTCTGCTCTTGTTTAGTCGTCTCAAATGCATGTTGGACAAGCTTACCCTTGATAACTATGCAGGGGAAGCATCAACGTTTCTGAAATTTCTTCAACATGGAAGCCTTTCAACTCTGACCGAACTCAAGGTTATTAACTGGGATGGCCACCGATCGCTGACAGACGATACTCTCACCCAACTCACTGACATCCCTTCGGGTACCACAAAACTGCTGCTACCTAAATTGTCTCATCTCCGGCTTGAGAAATGTGTCTCTGCATCACCAGGGATGCTGGGGCAAATGATTTATTCGAGATGTTGTCCATCGAAGAAGGAAAATCGTCTCAAATCGTTTGTGTTTATCACGAGGTATACTTATCCAGAAGATAGGGATTATATCAATATAACTCAGCAACAGGGATTGAAATGGCACATAAGGATTATAATGATACAACTCAGCGACATGGATTAGAGGCGGACATATCTTGTTATATGTACTACAGATCATCTGAGAACGGGTTAGCAGCGGAGGCAGTAGTGGAATGCTTTGGACCAGGTTTGGGTATGGATTTCCTGTGCGGATGACTGGCATGACAAGCAAGTTGGACTACAGAGGCAGATGAAGATGCCATATCATCATGAGACGGCTGAGGGGTAACCGGTAACCTGCGGAGAGAAAGACATTATGCAGAAATGCAGCTGGATTGATATTGCTGCTGTCGTTTGCGTTTAGAATGAGGTGCTTGCGCTGTCCAGCGGCGAGTATCGACTGGGTTGAGAGGTATGGGCGTCTTGGTGCGATTCGATTATCAGCACTGTTCACCCGATGAAAAAAAATCCAGTCTTCCTTTTACTTCGGCCCCTCAATTGACCTGTTTGCACTGGCCTCATCCCCCTCCTGACATTGGGCATCCATCTGTACCATGGCATCAGCTGAGGAATGTCCAATTTACATCTGGACTATCACCACATACCATCGTTGAGATCCTCCGAAACTGCCCAGAGTTATTGGAATTAGAGGTTAATGTCGATGAAGACACGTTAGACAAACTTGCTCTACCTCAATGTAAATTTGGCACATCCATGCTTCAGGAATGTTTAAAGCACAAAAGTCTAGCAATGCTAACGGAGCTCAACATCGAGGCTTACAGTCGTTACAAATCCATGCTCACATTGATGGCAGCCAGACCTCTGATAGTTATTCTGATGATGATAGTGACATGGAAGATTATGATTCTGACTTCCAATCAACATCATCTGAATGGTTATCTTAGCTATCCGGAATCAATATTATCATGAGAAAAAGAGAAATCAAACGTATTGCCTTCGTCATAAACATTTCACATGGACGTTATTTCACACGTTGGACAAAAGGTAACTGATTTCTTTCCGCTACCTACAAATTGACCTCTGCCCATTGAAGGGAGGATGAGGGTTCTAACCCGGCCGCTTCGGCGCATTGTAAGTAACTACACGGTCTGCCCTGCCGGTCGCAGGAAGATAGCCAGCAATTGTCCCCCCGACTGCCATAACTCTCCTCGAAATCAGGAATCACGCTATGCTATGACCAGCTGATCAGGACATTTCATCGCAGCCTTGTTTATCTACGACCAGCGCCTGCATGTCTCGTGAGCATTATTCCTCAAATACCCATTGTGGTAGTTTAGGAGGTTTCAGATTACAAGGCAAAGTTAATTAGATAAATTCCTCTTATCTTATTGTCCATTTCATTGTTATGTTAATCAATGCTCGCAGAGCGAAAAAGTCTCCCAGGTTTCCATAGCTTCATTCTGGTAGATCACAAATTGCTTCCGCTCCTCCATCAACTCCAACCTCAACTCCTTCGCCTCCTCCATCGTCATCGCAAACCTACCAACTGGCCCACATACATCATCCTTCAGCTCAAGAAGCGGTGATCGCCCTATAGCCTCTTTCTCTTCGCTAACGGCATCACGCCACCAATCTATCCTTTGACACGGAACATTCGCGGTTGAGATAATTCGTATGTTTGGGTCAACAAGGAACATGGCAAGGATCTTTCGATGTCCAGGTTTCGTGGGATCAGCAAGTCGAAATGGTTGAACTCGGTGTTGGAAGACATTTGGAAATGTAAGTAATCGGCCTTCTTTCGTGTTGACCGTTCCGACATCTTGAACTGGAGGACCTTCTTGTTCGCATCCAAAAACATCTCCGAGCCACCGGTGGTAGTCTTGTTGGTAACGGATGTTAAAGACATCTTCAGCTGATGATTGTTGTCGGAAGGCGAGGCAGCTTGTCGAGATGTTCTCGCTGTCATAGTAATACAATGCGGTTGCACAAATGTGTTCATTCTATCACGCGTCATTAATTTCAATGATATCTCAAAGTGAACTCCCGACTCACGAGCTGTCCCTCAACATGCCATGTACCACCCTCATATTCTGGTTTCTCAGGTGTAAGATGGATGTTTGCGAGCTTGACAATGACTTGGAGACCTCGTTCGCCATAATCCCTTTTCAAATCCACAGTACATTCAGACTTCAAAGTCATGCCGTCCTCCTGCAGGAACTTATTGCGCAGATCGTCTGGGACCGTGGGCGGTTTAAAAATTTCCGGTTCTGGCTGCATAGCAGGTGTATTCAGAGCCTCCTCGTCCCATATTGTAAAAGGGACATTGTCCTCTTCGTCAGATTGACCTTGGCGTAATGCCCTTTTGTAGGAGATACGTTGAAAGCGGTACTGTGGAACCTTCTGTCCGGTAAGTGTCACATTCCAGAGGGGTATTGCGCATCCTATAATCCTCTCAACAAGTGAATACAGGTTCTTGTGGCGGTGAGGATGTAGATTATTGATGTAGGACGTGATCCTGCATTTCGTGTCAGTAGCCATGTTAGTCTCAACAATTGTATTTATCGTTCACTTTACGTCGTCGTTCGCTATATTGGCATCACACGGAAGCCATTGAAATTTCCTGCTGAACGTCTTTTGTGTTTGTTTCTGGACCCAAGCGTCAAACGGATCAGACTCGGGTTTACGCTCTTCTTCAGTGATCGTAAGCGTAACACCCTCTCCACATTGCCGGATACAGTTGTCAAGATTCGTGACGCCATCGGGAAGTATGCGGCTCCGTCCATAGACGAGGGGAAATAATGAAGGGTGCACCAAATCAAGGACTCTCTCATCCGAGCCAGGATGCCAGTCTCGCTCGGTGGGTGCAACGTCCTCAAGCGGCCGCACAGCATCTTTCAAGGGTTCCTTAAGCTCCTGTGGCACAGCAACATCAGATTTGACAACGTCGGCGTCGTATACCGTGACCATGCCTGTCTTTTCAAAGATTTTGGCTTTGTACCGCAGCTCTTCGATGCACCAGTCAACCATAGCTTGGGAGATATCTACACCGTCGGCCTCAAGCACTTCCTTTTTCCATTTACTCACTATTTCTCTATTAAATACCTGAGTGTATGCGGGTGAATAGCGCGCCGATACGGTTCAGCAAGGTCGCTGCTTACCTTTTTATGCCAATCTGGCTTATCTGTCAACTCGTTCATGAGTCGCAGCATCGTGAATTCACGAAGAGTCGTCAATGGGGGTCTACATATGGTTCACAGGTACGTTGGCCGTAAGAAATTATATAGAGGGACTCACGCAAACGACTTTCCAACCATGTTCAGCGCCGATGGAAAGAGGTCCGAGTTCAAGTAATTGTAAGGAAGATTGAACCCTGGAAGCCGTATTTTCAACCCAGAACTATCGCTGCAAGTCGCAGGAGGGCTACTGTCGGTGACAAGCGACCGAGTTGTTTTCCAATACCGAGAGCTGATAGAGCCTGGAGCACGGCTCCGAATGCTGGCAGGCAGTTTAGCGAGAGACATGCCCGCTCCTGAACTGGTTGCCACTACTCTTCTGGACCAAGGCTAAGAATATATCGTTCATTCAGGGTGAGCCCATTGAATCCGTTTTGACTCGATTTACACACGCCTGCTAATAAGATAATATTAGAGGGTTGCACAGTTTCATTCAACCTGTATGGCTGTCGTCAAGCACTACATGTCGAAATATCAAGCTGCTTACTTGGTTTATGTACGAATAGGCCCGTTCTCAACGATGGGAACTTTGACCACGGCTCGACACGCCAGAGTGAATACCAGAGTCCCACCCCCTGATAAACACCTTTCTTATCTCCAAACAAGACGACCACCTTTTGGCGTAATTTTTGATACGGTAAACACAAAGTTCCACCCAGTAAGCCAATGTGCGTTCAAAGTCTTGCGGTGATGGAGTGCAAGAGAGTCAAGGATTCATTCCTCAACAAACGGTGGGATTCAATGACTAGAATAAACCAGACTCCACATCACACCAGAATAGCACATCACCATCATCAAAAATCCCGGGATCACGACACTGTCGACATGTTCTCTTACACGCCTGGCATACTCACCCCCACAGAAAGTGGAGGTGGCGAACGGAAAGCAGAAAAAAGAGCGAATTGAATATGATAAAAAGAGACTGCATTAGGGTCAGTTCGTTTTCTATAAGTAGCATCGGTAATCGCGGTAGCGGCAATGGCCACACTACCGCCAGTTACCCACGCGTAAAACGCCAAATCGTCTATTACACAAAGCCTTTGCCCTTGTATCCCTCCGAGGCGATACCTGCACGACACTTTCGTCAGCCAAAAACCAAGGCAAAGACGAAGAAACCAAAACGCACCGGTGATGGGGTTGAGCTTCATCTCCAACCCACGCTCGTTCTCTGCCTCTTTCCATTCCTTTGTCAACGTCCTTGGAGGAGGAGCAGCAGCTATACCAGTTAAAAAAAGGAGTACTTTTCAGTTTCCACGGCTTGAGCATGCAGCAAGGGAAAAACGCACCAAACGCTTTAAGGCCAGCCGACAACAATCCTGCAGCACCTATCAACGCAACCGTGTATCCAAAGATTTTCAGAGTGTCCCCAGGCTTCGAAGCAGGCGCTCTAGGACCATGCGGACCAAACGCGACATAGTATGCTGCAAGCACCCCCAACACCCACGAAAAGAAAGAGAAAAAAACGTCAATACACTCATTACACACAACCAACAGCAAGCAACACCGCAACGCACCAGCCTTCTTCTCATCAATCGAAAGCTCCTTCCAATCCTTCTTCTGCAACACCTCCAACTGTTCATGAACAGTCGCCTTTTCCTCATTCGACAGTGTAGCCCACTGAGCCTCCACATTTGACAGTGGGATCACGCTCGCCGCGCGAGAAGAGGAAGAAGAGGCAGCGGAGGTGGAGGTGGATGAGGGGGTGGAGGACACGGATGCGGCGTCGGCAGAGACGTGGGCTGTGGAGAGTGCCCGGAGTTGGGGGGTGGGGCGGCGTAGGACGGAGAGACCCGCGCCTGGGAGAGACGCGGGGCTTTGACGCGCGAGACGGAGGGCGGTTTGCATGGCTGCGAGTGGTAACGTTCAACGTTGGTGAATGCGTTGGTGACGGTGTTGGTCAGTGAACTGTCTGCTAGTCTTGTAAAAAAAAAAACAAGAAAATAGACCAACCTTTTCCGTCTTTTTTGAAGAGGACGAGTAAAGAAGAGATGAGGAATTTAAGAGTAAATGGCGGCAAGAAAAGGGAAGGAGAACGGATGGTAAAAAAAGAGATTCACAGCTCACAACCGGAACGAACCGGAAATTCACTCACGCTAGAGGTTACTACTGCCCTCACCTATTCACTACTTCACTCGTCGCACGACGTACAGTACAAAACTTTGTATGCCTACTATATATTCAGCACAAGATCACAGACAACTCATATAATGCATGCACAAAAAGCGGGGCCAAGGGGGAAAGCTACAAGGTACATCTAACCCACGCCATCTTGCAACCACCAATCACTTTTTCTCAAGACGCGGCATTTTGGGGGCAGTCCCGAGAAATGTGTCTAAGGGACCAAGTTTAGACCGAACAAATGATCCAACAACAGGCAACACTCACTCTTCGGACCCACAGGTGTAACAAGCGCGTTTCTGTGGGTGCGGGCAATCTTTACTGATGTGACCCTATCAAGTACAAAGAGTTCAATCATTTACAATCTAATTGTTGCCATTATGTCATTATGTGCTCACCACTCCAGAGCAGTTGTAGCACTTGCTACCTTTAGGGCAATCACGCGACATATGGCCTATACCTCCACACGAGTAGCTGTTAAAACCCCGTTATCAGTCGCTTTCCGTCGTCTCATCGGTACTTGAACGTACCAAGTCTTTTGATATCCTCCTCCTCCTCCACCTCCTCCTCCTCCACCACCACCACCACCACCACCACTACCACCACCACCCCATGATCCACTGTTACCGTATCCACCGTTCCCGCCGCTGTCAGGGCATGCACGGGCAATGTGACCCGTCTTGCCACAACGGTAACACTCTGCTCCAGTCGATCCCGTAGCTGTCGCCTCCGGGCAGTCTCTCGACTACATGAAAGACATAAACAAGGCTCAGAAACATTGGGAAAAAAGCAACGCCTACAATATGGCCTTCTTTGTTACACTTGTAGCACGTCTTTGCCTTGGGCTCTCTCGTACAATCCTTCGAAACGTGACCCTCCATTCCACCTAACAAGCAAGAAACATCGTCTCTGAACTTGAAACAGAAACTTCCAACGCAAACGACTCACAGTTGTAGCTAGGACAAGACAACCCAAATCAGCCGATGTGCAAGTCTTAACTGAACACCCCCGTGAGACATGATCATCGCCATATCACACGAGGCATTCAGAGATGAAAAAACAAGTATGATGAGGTGCGTGTATTTACCAGGTGGGGGTTCCCGCTTTAGGACAGTTGGCTGCTTGATGGCCGACTGTTATGCAGAGCAGCGCGATGCACGATCGATGTTTCCCATTGGAGTTTTCCGACATTTAGAGATTTGGAGGGATATCGATGCGTCCAAATTTATATGGCGCAATTTTTTTTTGCATTTTCCGAATGTACCAAAACAAACCATGCATATATGGTTCAAGTCGTAGGTTGAAGATGTGACAGAGGAAAAAAAAACCACCAATCAGCACACACACACGCCAAGGGGGAGACAGATCAAGGAAAACAGAACGAGCGAGATGACAAAGTTTGAAGGGCAAGCTGCAAGACTAGCTAGTCTACTCGTTGCATTTCGAGATTGGTACTCGAACCACTCTCCCCGGCGCAACCGATTAAACCAACTAGGCCAGACAAAGAAAGAAAGGCGAGGAACAAGGGATAGTGGGAGGAAAAAAAAAATTGACGACGAGAAACATCACGCACATCCGCCACAGTTGAAACATCCACGACCGCTCATTCTTTCTATGCCTTGGTTCTCTCTTCACAAAAGAAACGCCTGGTGTAATGGAGGCCGGTGTTGGTGTCTGTCAGAGGGGAGAAAGGAAAGCGCCGAGAAGGATATAAAAAAAAAAGTGATATGAATAAGCAACTGCAGTGCACAATCAAGGAGACAGAGAAGGCGGGGAGGCTGCTGCTGGCAAAGAGAAAGAGCACACACTTTAAATAAGCGTTCAGGGCAACAACGCTCAAGACCCGACGACGACGACGACGGAGAAAAGAAAAAGGAAAAGCGCGAAAAAAAGCGAGAAAAAGCGAGAAAAATGATTCTCAAAGTGATGACCACTCCACTTTGGGCCAAACTGGCCCAAATCTGGACCAAATGCCAAATGAGGAAGTTTCAAAGAATTAATAAAATATCGATGGCTGACTCGATTCAATTCAAACATCACATACGACACTCTCAACCTGCAGGTCAGCCGCATGTTCTTTGCTCTAAAACCACCGCGTTTTCACACAGCAGCGATGACTCGGTGTCTCAGACTCATCTCAACTCACGGAGAAAATGAGCTTGTGAATATGTGAAATGAACGTGACCAACAGTCTACTAAACACTGAGTAACTTGGCTAAGCCATGACGGGAACAACGAACCTAGAGACCCTTTGAATCCTCCTCGTCCTCCTCCTGCTTGTCCTCCTTATCCTTATCCGCGTCCTTGTTCGCGTCTCCCTTCGCCTCACCTTCCTTGTCCTTTTCCTTCTCTGTTGAAACAATCTCGATAATCCTATACTCCGCGTCCGCGCTCCCCTCATCCATCTCAGCCCTCCCAATCGACGCCTTGTTATCCACCAACCCATGTAGTGCAATCACCGCCCTCAACATGCTGCTCAAATACACCACCAACATCTGGTCATTCGTGCTCGACACAAAACTCTGCGTCAACGCCGTGTCAGACAGATCAGGAAGCAGGTTCAACGCGTCTTGCAGGTGGTAGATCACTTGATGGTTGACCGGCATCGTACCCGCCGCCACGTCGGCTAGATATTTTTGTATATCGTTCACCCGCGATTGGAGGCCTTGTAGCGATGCCAGTCGTTCACTGACCCGCGTCGCGAGCGTCGTCGTTGTCGAGTCTTTAATATCCCGCAGCAGATGTTCCACACCAATTTCTTCTGCCTCCTCTGCTTCAATCGCAGATGGCACATGCAGGAACGTCTTTCTCGTTTCCGTACCATCCTACCACATCACCGTTGAGCCCTGCTACTATACAGTCATTGAAAAAAATATATGCACTCACATCTTTAATCTCCTCAACCGCAAAATACGCATCAGTCGGAATACCCACATTCTGTGGTCTCACATCCACAATCACCATCACAGGCCTCGCAATATACTTCTTGAGCAAATCATTAATCTCCTGATCAGAAGCTCTCAGCTTCGGTCCAGTATGATACCACCCAATCATCTTCTCCCTCGCTAAACCCACATCACCCAGAAAAATAAAAAAGTCAACAACCAACTCCCAACTCCCAACTCATCGCTCATCACGCATAAAAAAAACTCACTCACCATTCACCTTCTTAAACATCCCATACATCCCCTCAATATAATTATGATCCAAAAACCACGTCTTGCTATCCTTCTCATCCTCCTCAAACGGTATCCCAAACGAATTCGCCACATTTATCGTCTTGCCAGTGTCCTGCCCCAACAACACCCCAATCACCCGCTTCTGGGAGTTGCGTGAGACGGCGCGGGCGTGGTGGTCTGTTACCGATAGCAACACCAACGGATGGACAACTGGTGAAATTGGATAGGGGGGAAAAAGTCAAACAAGATAAGTTCAACGTTTTTTTTTTTTGGGTTAGCTTAGTGTTGAGCGGGCCACCCCCGGGACGAGGTGGGGTTGGGATGAACGTACTGACGGTGGTTCCAGCTAGCGCTGTAAGCTTGTCCAACCAAAAAACATCAGTTACCAAAAACTCCATAAAAGCTAGCTGGACACACGTACCTGTTCTGTAGTTGTAGCGACCATTCTTCTTCGTCGTCGACCTCGTCCTCTAGTCGTTGAATGGTTTTGACTCTTTGGTCTTGGCTTATGCCTTACGCGTTCCTCGAAGACGCGTATGTTGTTTACCTTTATTATTCTACACCTACTTGCATTGATTAGATTAGATTATCGAATACTGCTTAGGCTGATTACTCCATTGCAACTCATACTACATGGCGCTATGGAAGTGTTAAGAAAACTAAATGGTACGTATACGATGTAATGTGTATATAGCAAAGCGCGTAAACATGGCGGAGAGGGGGGGGAAGGCCTTGTCCGTCATTCTTTCCACAAGGAGAGAAAGGAGAAAAAAAAAACAAAAAAGTTACTGTTGAATGAGAGAGCGACGTTCCAAACAGGAGAAAGAGAAAGATGTCGATCCAGTATCAAAAAGAGACCTTTACAAACTGCCATCCAAGAAGTTGATAAACGTAATACAAGAAACAGCAGTCAACAGTCAAAGACAGAAAAGCAGACGAAGTGGTCAACAGCACTTAACTCTAGCACAACACCTCCCGTCACGACCGAAAAGGACGCTTCCCAGGTAACGTCGTCGCACGCCCCAAAAAGGTCGAGTCGACTGCAGCCGTATGTGGCACGGGACCCACAGGCGGAAGCGTCGCAGTTCTCTTTGGCAAAGTAGCCGAATGGATAAAGGCCGACGAATCACCCGTAAACGGATCAAACGCGCCAGGAACGTGGATACTAACAGGAGGCAAATACTGCGTACGCCTCTGAACCCCCGCCCTGGCGTTGTCTTGCGTCGCGGGAGGTACGGCTTGAGGCACAGAGGGGAATGCATCGAAAAACTCGGATTCAATCTGCGAAAAGGACGTATTATCCGATGCGTACGATATCCAAGACTCGTTATCGGCAAACAGGGATGGCGATCCTGGGGAATATGGGTTTGGAAGAATAGACGTAGGCGGCGACAGGGCACCATAGGGAGGTGAGAGAATGGTACCTGCTGAATGTGGGTTTGGAAGTGAGAGGGACGGTGAAAGCATATCGCTACCACGAAGGCTGGTGGGGGAGTCGAAGAACGGTTCTGAAGGTAATAGAGAGTCAAGCTTGTATGTTGCTTGTGAGAGTGGTCTTGAACCAGAGGCACGCGCCAAATTTTCTTGAGAGGAGATGGCGCTGGAGAGCGTAGAGCTCGAATTCAGTCTCGCAGTAGATACAGAGCTTGACAGAGATTCCGTGAAAGGCTCAGCAGTCATATGATCTATATACAAATGAGCTTCTTTTTCCCTTTCTGTAAGACACGGAAACCATACCTCTTGCATCATTCACGCTCAACGTACTTCCACTCGACTTTGTCCTCGCGCGATTCCACATCCTCTCCGCAAACGAAGCAGCCCGAGAAATTCCACCTCTCTTTGGTGATACAGCAGGCCAGGCAACACCTGAACTATGACTCTGATTTGAATCATGTCCGTGGCTCGACGTATTGTCCCTTGAATCCGATCCTGGGAATTCGACGCTCTGATCAGGGGGTGTGATTACTGGCACAGAGTCTTCTGAAGAAATCTCAGACGACGTCGAGACGCTATGACGGGGATATGCTCCAGGCATGCTCAACGCCCTGGACGGACCAGAGGCTGCCAGCCTCCGCACACCAGAGAGCAAACGTTGTCGAGGAGATCTGTGCTGCGACGTAGAAGTCTCCTTGTTATTCACCACTTCAGGCGTCTTTGGACGGCCATCGTCTGTCTTTTCTGCTCTTTCTGTCGGGTCTGTTTGGAGGAACGTCGGATCCGGAATGGAAAGTCCTGCACTCCGTTCAGCTTCAAGGGACGACCTGGCCCGTATATCGTCTTTCAACACTTCATTATGAGATGACTTCCAATGCTTGGTCATTTTCCGCAGTGGCAAACGGAACGTGTGTCTTGACTTGAGGCTTGCTGTTTCGCTTTCTCTGTTGTCACCAGACTGCTGCTGAACCATCATCGCGTCTCCGCCTTCACGCGTACCTGCCCCATCCATCCCCTCTCCTATACTTGACTGCGCCTCACCTACGTTTGCTCTTCTTGCTAGTTCCTCCGCTTCCGCCTTTTGGCGATCGGCTTCACTGAACAGCTCGCCCTGTGTTAGAGCTTGCTCCAGCAAGGCAGCGTCCTCGAGCAACATTGCCAACTCTCCGCTCGCGGGACTCGACGGCACCTCCGGCTTCCACGAATTCCTCATTCGCCGCATCTGAGGCGTTTGAGTCACATCCAGGAACTGTGACGGCTGCATAGTAGAAAATGGGGCAGGCTCCGTGACCCTACTGCGCACCACGGCATGAAACGTCGCTGGTCGGCTGCTCGATATTTTAGAGGGCTCCCTAAACCGCGAAGACGGGGACGTCGGTGGTGTTCCTTTTGGAACGTTAGGATTATTAGATTCAGCGTCAGGCAGTATCGGTGTAGGGGGGAAATGTGAGTAATCGGGCTGCCTTATTGATGTACCAGGTACGACCACGGGAATCCCGCGTCCGGTTGTAGTTTGAACCCGCTGGGCAGTCATGACCTGACCTGGACTGCTGAAACCAGAGTTTGGAGTTGAAATGTCCGAATGCGCGCCGTCCGTCGATGCTAGTGTATCTGGGACTATTGGGCTAGGAGGTAGAGGGAATTGTGACAGACTTGGAGTTGACGAGCGACAGAGATCGGGTGTGGTGCGAGCTGGTGTTGTGGCAGGAGAGTCTATCGTTTTGACAGAGAGTGAGGAAATAGTTATGAGGCTGTCTCTGTTATCATCCCTTAACGAAGACGTATCTTCGGCAGCGTAGTCATTGAGGACGTCAGTAATAGACAAGTCGGCCTCATCCATCATCGACGTCTCGCAACTATTCGCATCAAGTTCCCCAACGTCAATAGATGTATCTGAAGGAGGCTCGGCAGGGGAGTCGGAATCAAGGTTGGGGTTATTAAGAGAAACAGGGGAAGAGGTGAAAGAATTGACGACTTCAGGAGAAGGCAACGGATTTGATACATCGTCAGCTGTTGGCGGGGAGAGGGAAATAACAGGCACGTCTGGTCGAGTGACGGCGGACTCGTCTTCCTGGATGGAAATGCTAGGCACTGTATGAGAGGTCGAGGCCAGGGCATGATCTGAAGAGGATTGAGAGACGGGAGAAGAAGGGGTATCCTCTACGGTTTCACTAAACTTTTCATCAGCGATGGCGTTGTCAGTCTCGTCTACGGTCCGCTTGTCCTCGTCATCTTGCTCTACCGGTGTGGGTAAAGCAGTGGTATCACTGGATATATGCGCTGTCCCTAGTGTCAGAATACGCATGGTTTCCTTAGATTAGAATACTTACCTATACTGACTGTTAATGTCTCTTCCGATGGTGATGAAATAGCAGTTGGTGAAGTTACAATGACGGTGGGAACAGCATCAGGTATTGGTATTTCTCCACTCTGGTCTGTCGAACTTGGATCGCCCGCTTCGTCCTCTACATTCTCTAGACCCAAAGTGTCCTCCACAGGCTCCGTGAGTTGGATGACAGGCACATTAGGCGAGTCCTGGAAGTGAGCAAAGGATGTTTTCGTTATGTCAGGAGACAGCAGGCCATCGGACATTGCATCAATGTCAGAAGCACAGGGAGACGTAGGGCGGGAATCGCTTGCATGAGACAAGGCATCGTATTCGGGATGATTATAACCATGGACGGACGACACCCTCCTCCTATCATTTTTCGTCCCAGAATCCGAAGGCAGAGGCGATCCCGATTTGCTGATGGGAAGTGCACTCCCACTGACCGCTCTCAAGGGGTTCGGTATCCGGTTCCCATACAGCTCTCCTTGTTTCCTCGGCTTACCACTGTCAACGGGTGGTACACCCATCCCAAACCGCCCACGGGGCACCGGAATGCCACCCTTCTTTTCAAACTTTGCAATCTTATCACGGAGAGCGCCGGCACCACTGCCCGCAGCCAGCTGGGGGATGGCGCTGGGCTGGGGTGATGTTAAATGCGATTTAGGTGCAGCATTGCGTTGCTCGAGAGCCGCAATGCGTTCTTTGAGATTTACGGGAGGAGCCTGAACACGCGAGTTTGCCCTGGACAAAGACAAGAGATGCGAGTTGATAGCGCTGGGCATGCTAGGGTGGACTAGAAGCACTCACATATCATATACTGTACCAACCAGTGTAGTTTTTTTGAAAAGAGTTTCAAGTCGAATGAGCAATGATGATAAAGAGACAAGGGTCGTGTTGGCTTTGACAGATCGACCAGCGTTCTGTAAGACCTGCCACCGACCAAACAGTTAATGAGAGACGCGGGAAGGGCACAAGTAAATGGTCGAGTCCAGCGGCGGAAATCGTGCTGGATACGTTTTTTCTGTTAGAAAAAAAAAAGGAAAAAGAGGTGAGGGACTGAATGATTTGCAAAGAGTAAAGAGTCTGTTGGCAACGGACTGAAGCACTTTTACACTAACGTGTGACACAAATCAACCGTTTGACCCGTGTCCCTGCATCAAATCAGTCACTCTCTCTCCTGCAGTCAGAGTCTACATTACAATACATCACTACTCGCTCTCAGCCTCTCCACCTGGTATCCCAATCCCTTTCGATAACCAGTACGACCTCCGTCTGCTCTCCGCCTCTCCGCCTTCCTGTTGTCGACCGCGATGACCCTTCTGTGTGCTCTCCAGATACTCCCCCTCTTCCGTCTCCGATTCGCCTCTCGAAAATAGCGATCCCTCTGCATCATCATCCGTGGTAAACACCGTGTGTAAATCCGCTGCTTTCCCTGTCCTTCTCCGCTTGTGGGGTGGAGGCCGCTGTCGGCCGATATGGTATCTTCCCTCATCATCCTCATCCTCATCCTCATAGGCAGCAAGTGAACGACGCTTGTGACTAGCATCATAGTCGGAGATGGCACCTTCTTCAGCCTCCTTCCATGCAGCTCTGACGGCCTTCTGCGCTATACCAGATTGAGAAGAGGAAGGTGGTCGTGGTCGTCCTCCATTCGTATTTGTCACAACAGCTGCCTGAACAATAGTAGGCTTGGGATTGATGCCAACAAGATTATGCAAGACCCTGCTGTCATACACCTCCTGGACCAATTTTCTGTGGTTGATGGTCTGATGTGTCGAATCACGTCAGATGGATAAACAATAATACCTGGGAAAACCCACCTCTTGCGTAACTCCCATGATACTGGACAGTATGCTCATATCCTGCGCCTCATAGTGATCACGAAGTGAAAATGATCGCGAATTGTATCTAGCATTCAACATGCCGGCACGCAGATATGCCGTAGAAGTCAATATTTCATAGGCTCCCGCAAGCGTCATCCGAACACGTTGGAAACCAAAGGAACCTCTCGAAATATCATTCGCTTACGGGCTTTTAGAATCAAAAATTGAGTATCAAAAAAGGGTGCACTTACAAGGATCTGCAGGATCCTCAATGGACAGCCGGCCCCTCTGAAAATCAATCCAACCTCTCTGCCTCTTCTTGAAATACATTCCTCCGTTACGTACAGAGATCCCCACTTCATCGTAATTGAAGTAGCACCCGTACAGCTCAAAATATTCCATCACCAGCACGCCCAGATTCTTATCCGGATCGATCTCGCCTCTTCGTATCTTCGGGTGCATCTGAAGAAAGCTGATCGCGAGGCAAACGATGCTGTAACTTCCAAGTCCGCCAGTAAACACTTCGTTCATACTCCGCTGGCCGAGGAATGCCTTGGTGATGAGGATGAGACTACGCAAGGCCAAGCTGTCGTCGCGCGAACTCCCACCAAAATGCATATCCTTGAGGAAACCCTTGATAATATTTCCCGAAACCATCCCATTTTGTTGATTGATACTGATATCAACGTTGAATCTTCCGTGCGTTGTGACGAACTTGACGATGGGTACTTTGGCCTTGGCTATGATAGATACTTTTGGAGTGATCCCGGCACGTTTCAGGGCATTAGCGAGCGCATATAGAACTGACGTTTTGTCACTATATGCCATGGACTGTGATATGACAACCAGGTCAATGTCACTGTATACAAATCTGTCAGCACTCCAAGTCTAAAATCCAATTCTCAGCTCACCCCAAAGGCAAATACAGCTTCGTTTCATAGCTTCCAAAAGGAAACACCTGGGCATCCGGAAACGCCTGAGTGACAGCCCTCGAAACAAGGGCGACAACCAACCCTCGCACTTCATCTTCCTCCGGGGTCGGCGACACCCAGTCCACAAACGCCTTTACCTCACGATGCAGCCTACCCTACCAGATAAGCAAACTTGGAAAAAAAGGGACAATCAATACACTCACATTTCAGCAACATTCTTACAACTTTCCCAGTCAAACCTTTCTAACCAAGGTGCCTTTCGAGAGTTTGCATCCACACGCTGTCTTTTGTTGGAATAGCCATCGTTGAAATCGAATATCATGTCGTATCTGCGTTTGCCGTGTTGGCGGTCATCATCGTCCCTCACTTTTCCCCTATCCCATTCTCGAGTTGATGGAGATACTTCGCGGCCTATTAGGCACGGTTAGTACTTTTAGTCGAGTTAAGTTTCGTAGGCCTCGTACCTTTACCCTTGTCCTTCCTGCCTTCCGCAGTTTCGTCTTTTCTAGCAACAGTGCTTTTAGACTGGGAACCATGGTCTGAATCTTCAGACGGCAAAAGCGCAATGAAATCTTCCCCTTTCTCAAACGTTCCGATCACAGCATTCTTTGCTTCGCCAGCTTCATTCCCCGCGTCTCCGCCGGAATAGCTGCGGTCGTTTGAGCTGCTTGGTCGGGTCTGGGATTCCAGTTTTTGCTCAGCAAACTTCTTCTTATTTTCTTTCCGTCCCTTGTGTGTCCGCCCTGACCTCGGAGTGGGTGGGCGTGATTGCTCCGTCACCGTCAGCGAGGAGCTCATACGTTGTACATGCGCATGCTCTGGATTACGCAAAATCGTTGCTGAATGTCATGGTACTTCCACGATCACGTGATGCATAGCGACGGTAATTCGACGGTTATTCCGAATGTCAGAGCGACTGAACCAGTCAACGGTCTCTCGAATGATATCAGTAAGTGGTCGGTATTCGAGTAACAACTGAGTCTCACAAAACTATTCTCAGGCTTTCTTTATTTTCAACCAAAAGGGAGAGGTCAGTAACTACTCATCATGAATCCAGGGACATAGAGTAACAGTCACAGGTCCTCATCTCAAGGCTGTATCGGACCGACTTCAAGTGTGATATATCATCTCTTGCATCGCCGGATATGGGCTTAGTCCTTGTTTTCTATTCAGGCGGTCAATAGCGGACGTGTTCAGAATACAAGTCGTCTCGAACAGCGACGTCCGATCACCCATCATCACTCTAGGTTCAACGAGCTTCTTTCATGTGAGAGTAAACAACCTATACATTGTTGCCGTTACAAAGTTTGTTTCTCATCTTTTTTTTCCTACAAAAATGTGGGGGCTTGACAAGTCTTTAGAACCAACGCAAACGCGGCGCTCATTTTCGAATTTTGTTACCGGTTCATCAATATTGCTAAATCTTACTTTGGGAAGATTGACGAAGAGTCGATCAAGAATAATTTTGTGCTGATATATGAATTGATTGATGGTGCATGATCTGCCGGCTTTCGTGAACAGAAACTGAACTTTTTGCAGAAATTAATGATTTTGGCTATCCTCAGAATAGTGAGATTGACACTTTGAAGTCGTACATCACAACGGAAAGCATAGTTTCAACTGCCACCGCTGTGGTCAGTGTAGTCTTTCTCTACAGAACAATGGTGCTGAAAGATCCTACAGGAAGAATCATCAAAAATTACGGTGCAAGCTACAGGCGCGACGAGTTGGAGAAGAGGGGATGTCAAGTATAAGAAGAATGAGGCGTTTGTGGACGTTGTTGAAACCGTAAACTTGAGCATGAGCGCAAAAGGTGTGTTCCATCCCCTCTTTCCTAGACATGAAACCGGTCTCTATGTCTTTTTCAGGCAACATTCTACGCGCTGATGTGGATGGTCATATCCAGATGCGAGCGTACCTGTCTGGTTCACCCGAATGCAAGTTTGGGTTGAATGACAAGCTCGTGATAGACAAGAATGGTCCCGGTGGAAGCGACGCCGTCCAACTTGACGATTGCCAGTTCCACCAATGTGTGCGTCTGCATGACTTTGACGCGACGCGGACAATCAGCTTTATACCCCCCGATGGCGAGTTTGAACTTATGCGGTATGCGTTTGGCATGTAATAGGCGATAAGTCGCTGACAACCAACCTTAGCTACCGATCTACGTCCAATGTAAAATTACCGCTGCGCGTTATCCCCACCGTGAACGAAATTGGAACAAGTCAGGTATCGTACACCATTATTGTCAAAACCAACTTCAACAGCAAGCTTTCTGCGACGAATGTTGTCCTACGGATACCCACCCCCCTCAACACAACAACCGTCGATTGTAAAGTTGCTATAGGCAAGGCCAAGTACGTTCCAGCAGAGAACGTAGTCGTATGGAAGTAGGTATTTGCACTCAATGACCTCGAGCGCGGGCGCTGACAACCTGTCCAGAATACCTCGAATGCAAGGAGGCCAAGAGACTGCGTTCACCGGTACGGCGAACCTAACGAGCACAACCAACCGCCAAGTGTGGGCTCGACCGCCGATCGACGTTGACTTTCAGGTGTTGATGTTCACGGCATCTGGGCTGATTGTGCGGTTCCTGAAGGTGTTTGAGAAGGGCAACTATCAGAGCGTCAAGTGGGTGCGTTATCTGACCAAAGCTAGCGGGACATATCAAGTCCGGGTAAGTGGCATTTGATCAGCCAGCCTCATGGTGCAGGAACAATAAGACTGATGTGATATTAATGTGATTCTGTGTCAGTTTTGAAATGGAATGATGAGTTATAGGCT
This sequence comes from Amanita inopinata Kibby_2008, assembly GCA_001691775.3. Classification (NCBI taxonomy): domain Eukaryota; kingdom Fungi; phylum Basidiomycota; class Agaricomycetes; order Agaricales; family Amanitaceae; genus Amanita; species Amanita inopinata. Next base: position 41,946 of record JNHW02000072.1, on the reverse strand, counting down.
ATATTGGATAATTAGAGAACATGTAACTAGAGCTAATCGAGAACGGATTTGTTGTACGCTGCAGTGAGCAACTCTTGAGCCTCCGCTCTCGACACTCTCTCCATCTCTCAACTCGACAACTCTTTCCTCAGAACCATATCCTAGACCTCATGTTCTGGAGGTAGTCTAGCATAAACCTCCTCAAATCTTTATTGCTCAGTTTCGGCGGTGCTTTTACCAACAGATTCGGGTTTCACAATGGGTCAGCAATCGACAGTTTGCTGGACAAGGAGGACGTGTCGCTCGAAGCGATTCTAGACGAAGACGACTTGCTACAAGAGTGCAAGTCCCAAAATACAAGACTGATAGACTACTTTCAACGGGTAGATGTGTTGCAGAGGCTGTTTGGATATGTCACAGGGCAGATCGAGAGCGAGGAGAAAGGGCGATTCAAGTGAGCATCTCCTCAACAGACTTATTTTCTCGTCTCGCTCCGAAATTCACTCCTACTCCTGACGATTTACCTCCGGAAAGATATCCATACGTTGCCACAGAAGTTTTGTGCAGCGAAATATGGTCCATAGTTGAAACCTGCGTAAACGAACAGGATCACCTTCTCGTACCCTTTTGGGAGACCGTGCTGGATAGGTCTGCAGAGGACATGAAGACACAGATGGTCATGGCTTCTCACTTTGCCAAGATCAACTCTGTCTTCTTGGGCAAAAAGCCAGCAGAGGTGACTCCTCTTCCCTCTATACCCGGTGATCCCTTGACGAACGTCGAGTTTATCCGCGCGCTCAGATGCTCGCCTTTATCAAAGCACAACCACTCGTGGTTGAAAAGCTCGTGCGACATATCGAGACGCCGTCCTTTGTTGACCTCCTGATTCGGATCATTCAGTTGGACGAACATCCAGAGGGAGCGGGGGCTCTGGAGGTGCGTGCTCGCTCGCCTTTTCTTCCGACATGCGGGGGCTAAACGGCAGGAACAGTGGCTATCTTCCGAGAACTTTATAGGACGACTAATAGACCTTTTGGCCCCCCATCAACCACCAGACATCCACACCATAGTAGCAGAACTCATAAAAAACATCATTACCATGGCTACACCATCTCCAGGTGCCGGTATTACTGATGGCCTTCAGAATGGACCAGCCTCAAATCGTTTTGCCCGGGAACTGGCGCAAAGAGACAGCGTTTTAAAGCTCATGTCGTACATATTGTTTGACTTTAGTCCAGGGCATAATGTCATATCCGAAGACGACGAGGCCAACCCCACTCACGACCTCACTGATGACATTGAAAATCCGTCCTCGAACCGTTTGCCCACCCTCGAATCTGCCACATCCTCCGTTGTACAATCTATATCCATCATCATTGAACTGATCAGGAAGAACAACTCGGATTATTTCGAGCCTTATCTTTTCCATAGTCTACGGAACCGGTTAATACAAATTCAGCAACATTTACAGACGCATACAGAAGATGGTCGTGAAGCGCTAGAACATGCGATGCAGGATATGGTAGATCGCATGGGTGTGGTGCATTTCGGGCCACTGTTGGAGATCATGTGCGAAAAGCTGGATGATTTGCAAAGATTACTGAGGTCGCCACGGTCTATAGTGAGTTGCTTCACTGGATGACGTCGAGTACATCACAATTTGATTTGCAGAATGGTCCAGTATCAACAACCATTGGTGTTATCACGCCCCTTACACTAGAACGGTACCGCATATGCGAGCTTTTTGCAGAGCTGCTGCATTGTTCGAATATGTCGCTGCTAAATCGGCCACCAGAGTACAACTTTTTGTACGACGCCGAAGGTCGGTTGCAAGGCGGTCTATCTGCGCTGGAAGGACTCGCGCAAGTCATCTCGTTGAATCACATGGAACGGGACAGGGAAACCACGGAAACCGTGCAAGACGAGGTCGAGCCAGCACTCGAGCTGCCTGTTTCCGGTGCCTCGCGCACGTCTCCCGTATTCTCGTCAGATGACGACATGAGTGATGACGATGAGCCAGGAAGCTCGGATGAAGATGCGATGGAAGAGATTGCCATGTTTGACGAACCTACATCGCAGCTTGATCTGTCGCCTCTATCAACTCATGAACAGCTGCCACAAATTCAGACGGATTCTATTGCGCCAAATTCGTTCACCTCTTCGCCTTCGGAAGGAATGTTACAATTTTCAAGAACGAGCCCGCAATCACAAGACAGCCCGTCGATTCAACAGCGCTCACACGGGTCTAGGAGAAGCTCGCGTAGAACGGTTACCCTCGACAGCCCATTTGATGTCCGCCTCTACACGGGTGAAAGGCTAAAACGACGGTTTATGGAGCTGAATATCCTCTCAACCTTTTTGGTTCGTGCTGTTCAAGGATGTGGGGGCCTTTTCCCGCACTCACCCCCTTTTTTTTTACAGGATTTATTCTTTGAATTCCCATGGAACAACTTTTTGCATAGCGCCGTATATGACCTGATACACCAGATCTTAACAGGGAACGTCGTTGGCGGCCTCAATCGTGAGTTGGCAATAACGCTATTCCGGGACGCGCGCTTGATGCAGCGAATCTTGGACGGCCAAAAACGGAATGATACCGAGAGGTGAGACTTTCTGCCCAGGCTGTCTATGTCATTCTTTCTTGGTTGTCTCACCCAAGAACTGAACCAGTGCGAAACCCAAAGGCGTCCGGTTAGGATACATGGGTCATCTCACGCTAATTTCAGAAGACGTTATTGTCGCTCTAGAACGCTACCCAACCGATCTAAAACAAGTTTTGGTGAAATACGTGCCTAGTCCAGAGTGGGATGAGTATGTGAGCGGACGGTTCAATGAGACGAAGAGAAGGGATACCAGTCTGCTTGGAGGCGGCAAACCGGTGGTTGCGGTCAATAATGGAAGGACGTTTTCGCGGTGGCAGGTGGATGAGGACGAGCCAGAGTCGTTTTCGTCGGCCCCCCAAAGTAGTGGTACGATTGCAGAGAATGGGATGCATGGAGAGTTGAAGCGTGCTGGGCTACATCCCCCGAGAGCGTCTACGGCGGATTTTGGGCCGCCCACGCCGATTCCGGCGCACGGTGATGAAGACGACGGTGGTGGCGCTCGCAAGGTAAGCGGAGCGTGCGTTTTTTTGTTTGCGCGCTATCATCAGACCAACCCGTCATCGTTCACTCTAGTTTGCAACCTACCTCGCACAAGAGATGCACTCTTCCGAGGGCTTTGGATCGTCAAGTTCGGATGAGGAAGATGAAGAGGGAGGATGGCTGTCGCATTCGAATTTCAGTTTGGGAAATCCCCCTGTTTCGGCGAGACACATGAACACCGAGAGACGGCCGTTGAGTAGCGGCGGATTTGCGGTGAGTTGTCAAAGTCTGGTTTCCGTTCTTGTAGTGTTGCTGCTTGGTTGATTGCTTGATTGATTGATTGATTGATTGATTGACTGACTGAATGTCGTTCAAAGGACTCGTTTGATCCTCTTGGGACGGATACACAACCGACCACTGCTGGCCCAAGTGAAGATTCCTTCAACGCAGACGACGTACGTCTCTCCCTTCACCCCTTCACCTCGATTACATTCCCACGTTTCCACCCAACAGGAAGAGTTTGGTCCTTTTTCCGACGCCAACGCCGCGAGCGGTGAAGATCCCTTTACGTTTTCCTCCTCCTTTTCGGACGATATGGATGACGGGACGTTTGACAGTTTTGGAGACTTTGGAGAGTTTCACCATCATGTGGGCGTTGGCCCCGGTGGGGAGGGTGAGGGTGAGGGTGAGGGAGAGTTTGGGGAGCTTACGCCGACGACGGGGAGTTGGACGTTTGCGAGTGATATTTCGGAGGAGAGGGATTCGCCTGGGTCGGATGAGGTGCCTTTGACGACGACGACAACAACAACGGCGGCGGCGACGATGACGACGACGATGACGACGTCTGCGAGTCCGAGAGAGCAGAGAATGGGTTTGGAGTGGCAGTAGAAAGGATGGGTTGTTGCTGGGTGTATGTGTCGATGTGATGTGATGTGATGTGGCTCGCTTTATTCCATAACTCACTCGCCGAGGTGTATGTACATGGAATCCTGTCTGTATTGTGCTGGTAGCTGTTTGTTGTCTTTTTTTTTGTGTTTCATAGTAACAATATTGTGTTTACTTTCCCGGTCCCCCCCCCTGAATAGCTTGTATTCGCTTGGCAACAATGCAATGACTGTGTTATATATAGGTGGGTATGTATGTATGTGTGCATGGTATGTCATGGCTGAAAGTGATACCCTCCCTGTCGTTCTACCGCCTCAAAGTCTAGTGTGGCGAGCGTGGTCTGCTTCGTAGGGTCTATCAAGGCACATTCAACCGTGTCCCCGGGGACGACTGGACCGACTCCCGATGGCGTTCCTGTCAACACGAGGTCTCCTTCCTACGAATGCCAAGACCATGACGTTCAGGCACGTTGGAAACGAAAAGAGGAAAAGAGGAAAAGGGGGTGAGAGTGAAGGCGGGACCCACTCACTTCGAGTGTCATGATGGACGAAATGTGCTCGAGCAGCCTTGGTATACGGAATATCATGTCGGCCGTCGTTCCGTCCTGTTTCGTGATACCGTTTATCTGCGAGGAAAAAAGAGGGGAGGAGAGGAGGGGAGGGGAGGGGAGTGGGTGAGCGTTGCAGAAGGCTGATGAAGAGGTAAGGAACCTTGAGAGTTAGTCGAAGGTTGTGAGGGTCTTGTATAAGGTGTTTGGGTATCATTGGGCTACCAGTGCCAACGAAAGCAAAAATAATAATAACAAAGGGAGAGAGATCAGAGACGTGATTTTTGAGGGGGGAGGGTGGTGAGAAACGACACCTTATTGGTGTGAAACCATCAAACCCTTTGGCAGCGGACCACGGGAGACCTTGTTTCTTGACCTTGTCCTGCAAGTTACGTGCTGTCATGTCTACTGCCAAGGCTGGGTGCGGATGCGCGGCGTGTACATGAAGCCAAGTCAGCGCGCAAGAGCCTCATTGGCACGGCATGGCATACCATAACCAGCAATATGAGATTCGGCGTCTGCTTGTGACGCGTCCTTTGCCCTTTTTCCAATGACAAGGCCAAGTTCGACTAGGGAGGTTTATTTAAAAGTCGGCATCATACGGGCGGGGCAGTTGGCCATGGCCAGACCTTCGTGATGGGCTAGAATTCCTCTTGGAATTTCCAACCTGTTTTGGGAGAGAAGATAGCTGGAGGTGGGTTTCAGAAAAAAGAAAGGCTCTTTGCCGGGAGGAGAGTTGTTGAGTTCTTTGATATGTTCGGTATAGTTTCTGCCAATAGCGACAATCTAATGCAAAAGGTTAGTTTAGTGTTGGTGTTTGAAATGGGAGATGCAACCTTTTTTCCACTGCGAATGAATGATGTCATGTTGAGAGGAATGGAAGAAGCTGTAATTGTAATTGTAACGTTTGACAAGTTTCAACTTTGTACAACTGCGCCCTTGGCTTGGCTTGGCTGATGACAAACAGACGGTCAAACACACACAAGACATTTACGGTAAATCCTCATCCACCGCATCCCTCATCTACCGCATCCCTCATCTACCGTTGCTGGGTCAAGACTGTTCAACTCACACATGGGCCACATGGGCCACGATATGGACATTCATGCATCATGCATCATGCACGACTCGAGACAAGCAAAACACAGGATATCTTGGCGTTTTCCCAGACTGCCTTGATGTTGGCTTGGCACGACGGCTTAAGGATTTCTTGGAAGATGTGACTCTTTTTGTGTTATAAATCAAAATCCACTCCGTCTTTCCTCCCTGCATTCCGCTCTTGCTCTCCCTCTCCCTCCCTCTCCCCTGTGTATTTTACTCTACTCTCCCTCCCTCTCTTTTCCGCTCTCAGGCTCATCCCATCGGAACATTCATTCGTTTGCGAGACAGCAGACAGAATGGACATGTCAAGGTAAACGCTGATGCTTCCCACCTTTTTCGTCTTCTCACCTTTTTTTTGTTCCCTTTCCCGCATGACTGTTCCCTCGACTCTCACAGTCCTTCTCCAACGCACCTGACCGCAGCATGGGAAATCGCTGTTGTCATCGTGTTTGGTGCGTGCCTGTATTCACATGTCTCGTTATCGGTATTGATCGCGAAGATGTCGTTTGTAGCTATCATTGCTTTTGCTATTATTGCCGCGGTGATATTCCAAAGACGGAGGAGAAAAAGAAGACAGATACGATTGATGTTGGAGGCGGAGGAGGGTAGACGGAGAGAGATGTCGTTGCGTGATGCAAGGCGTTCGTCGTCGTCGTCATTGTCAAGAGTGAGTAGCATCGTGCATTTCACCTTTAGAGAGTGACGCCGCGTGTTGAACTGCCTCGTTTTTGATAGCCTGAACCTGCTGCATCTCCGTTCATCTACAATCACCCAATGAAAAATCCACAGTATCATTGGGTGAAACAATAACAGTCGTCCGCCGATGGTGGTTGTTCATGTGGTTTTGTTCCTCGTATGGTCCATGTTGTATGTCGATGATGGGAGTCGGGCCTCGGCGGTGTTCTGAAGTAATGTAATACAGTATGCTTGATGTTCTCATGTCCAATCAATAATATCTCGTTTACAATAACATGCTCTTGATGTCGACTCTTTGATCTAACACCCCCTAATGTACCGAGTAAGTTACCCACGCTCACGCTCGGCACCTGCCGGTAATCGCCCAAGTCATCGGATTTATCGGCTGTAAGTAATCGGCCGGTGGTGAAACCGAGTCACCAGCGGCTTTTTTTAAGAAAAGAAATTCGGCGCTACAGAAATTCAATACGAGCCCCTCCTCGAATCTCCTCGAATCCCAACCCTTGAGCTTGGGCCGTCTCCCCCTTTTTTTTTCTTGTCGCCGTCGTCGCTCGAGCCGCTGTCATGTCATTTCATGCAGCAACAATGCGCGCTCAATACGTCGCGCCAAAAAATACGATGAGATTCATTCGCTGTCGGTCCATGGCCGCGGCGGTCTCTGCCACCACCACCAGCAAAAGCACCAGCGCTCCCTCTTCATCGTCGTCGCCGGTGTCGATGTTGGAGGCTAAATCAAGGGTAAGAGAGCATGCTCGAAATATCAGTCGTTCGACGGCCGCAAACGCCTCCGTCGCTCCCTCTGTGTACGTCCCCCCGCCACTCCGCTCCCAAAACTCGCTGACATTAACGGTGACGAATCTACAGACGACCTCAACCCTCACCCGCATTCCAGCCGGTGCTGCCCCCACCAACACCCGCAAGCCCCGTCTCCCTCCCCGAGCCCATCCTCGCCCCCGACGCCCCCCTAGACCACACCTTCGTCGGCATGTCCGGCGGTCAAATCTTCCACGAAATGATGCTACGCCACGGCGTAAAGCAAATCTTTGGCTATCCCGGAGGTGCCATCCTGCCCGTGTTTGATGCCATCTATCAATCTCCGCACTTTGATTTCGTCCTCCCCCGACACGAGCAAGGGGCCGGTCACATGGCCGAAGGCTACGCACGTGTTTCTGGAAAACCCGGCGTCGTGATTGTCACTTCCGGCCCGGGGGCGACCAACGTCGTGACGCCGATGCAGGACGCGCTGAGCGACGGCATCCCGTTGGTCGTCTTTACCGGACAGGTCGCCACCTCTGCCATTGGCTCGGATGCGTTCCAAGAGGCGGATGTCGTTGGCATCTCGCGCAGCTGCACAAAGTGGAACGTGATGGTCAAGGACATTTCAGAGCTGCCAAGACGCATCAATGAGGCGTTCAAAATCGCCACGTCGGGTAGACCGGGGCCTGTCCTCGTCGACCTCCCCAAAGACGTTACGGCGGGCGTGTTAAAGTCGCCTCTGCCACGCAAGGCAACGACACCGGGCGTACACCTCGGCCTGCCCACGAACCCCCTCCAGATCATAGACCCCCAAGCCGACCTCTGTCTCATCAAACAAGCCGCCCAACTCATCAACCAAGCCCAACGACCCGTCATCTACGCCGGCAACGGCGTCCTCTCCTCCCCCCGCGGCCCCCAACTCTTACACCAACTCGCTGAACAGGGCAACATCCCCGTGTGTACCACCCTCCAAGGCCTCGGCGCGTTCGACGAGACGAACGAGAAGAGCCTGCACATGTTGGGCATGCACGGCAGCGCCTACGCCAACCTGGCGATGCAAAGTGCCGACGTCATCATAGCTCTAGGGGGCCGCTTCGACGACCGCGTAACAGGCAAGATCGACTCGTTCGCCCCCGCAGCTCGCGTCGCCGCTCAACAAGGACGGGGAGGGATCATCCACTTTGAGATCATGCCCAAGAATGTGAACAAGGTGGTGGAGGCGTCTATCCCCGTCATGGGCGACGTCGTCACCAACTTGGCGTCCTTGGTGCCGATGATTGAGTATTCGGCTAGGGAGGAGTGGTTTGGGGATATCAATGGGTGGAAGAAAAAGTACCCGTTTACGTATGTGAAGAGTGGGAGGGGGGAGAGGATGAAGCCCCAGGAGGTGGTGGAAGAGATGGATAGGTTGTTGGTGGATAGGAAGAGGGATGTGATTGTGGCGACGGGGGTGGGCCAGCATCAGATGTGGGCGGCTCAGCATTATAGGTGGAGGTATCCGCGCTCGATGGTGACTTCAGGTGGTTTGGGGGTGAGTTCCCTCTCGTTGAACTCGATGCTGACATTCGGCGTTTGACATTTGGCGTTTTTTTTTTTTGGCTGGCAGACGATGGGCTTTGGTTTGCCGGCGGCGATTGGGGCCAAGGTGGCAGCGCCCAAAAAGATGGTCGTCGATATCGACGGGGACGCGTCGTTTAGCATGACGGCGATGGAGCTCGCAACGGCCGCTCAATACGGGATCGGAGTCAAAGTGTTGGTTTTGAATAATGAGTTTCAGGGGATGGTGGTCCAATGGCAAGGTTAGTGACTGATTCTTGTCTTCGGGAGGAGAATCGACTCGAAACTAATACCGACACATGCCCCCCCCCCAAAAAAAAAACAGACCTGTTCTACAACAAACGATACTCTCATACTCAGATGATCAACCCCGACTTTGTAAAGCTCGCCGACGCGATGGGCGTACACGCCATCCGATGTCGCACCGCGCAAGAGCTTCCCCAAAAGATGAAAGAGTTTTTGGAGTATGATAATGCGAAACCGATTTTGATGGAGTGTTTGGTGGAGAGTAAGGAACATGTGTTCCCCATGGTGCGTTTTTTTTTTCCGTTCGCTGTGGTTGATGGACGAACAATTGGACTGACGTTGTGGGGGGGTGATAGGTGCCGGCTGGGAAAGCACTACACGAACAACTGCTACATCCATCTCTAAAACCTTGAGCAAAAAGAGACGGAAACAAAAAAAAACTTGACGCTCGATGCTCGGCCGTCGTTCTCCATTTTCCCTGGTCCCCCGTCCCCCGCCCCCCATCCCCCATCCCCCATCCCTCGTGCCTCGTGCCTCGTCGTTCGACGTCATCTACACCCCCTTTTTTTGTTTCTCCTTCCTGCCTTGTTTGGTTTCGACAGACCCAGCAGGATGTACATCTAGTATCCAACTGCTTTCCATTTATTCACGGCCTCTCTCGATCTTCTCGATCTCTCGCCCTTACTTACCCTCATGCGCATCTCACACTCGGGCCTCTCCCCATCCATTCACCCATCCATCCATCCATCCATCCATCCATTCACTCATTCATTCATCTATTACACATTTTGCACTTTTTCCACTTATCTAGGCCATCCAACTACTCTACCTACACCAATATTTTCCTCTTCCTCTCCCGCTAAAGCTCACATCATGTACTACCCCTCCCCCTCCCTCCCTCTACCAAAAAAAAAAACCTCCATGCGCCTCGTTTAAGAGGTGAAGAGCCTCGAGGACCCAACAACCAGCACAGCCTGCAGAATGGTAGCGATAGAATTGTCGGTTTCATTTTTTTTTTTTTTTTTTTTTCGTTTTCGTTTTTATTCACTTAGAGATTCGGATGCAGACAAATCTTAAAAGAGTGTAATATATACCTGATTTTCTCTGGAGATGCGAATGAGCTCTTTTTTCAAGTTTATCTCGTGATCATAAGAGTCTATTATTCATGTTGAGGAACTCGTACAAAAAACACAAGAAAATCGCTTGAAAGTTTTATGCGATACCAATCCACACCAGCTCTACTCAATTTCTGCGTCTCTCCTTAGGTGGGGAACGACCCAAGCGTGAACAGAGTCTGCTTCTGCTTGCCCTTGCCTTTCTTGCCCTTTCCCGTCCCAGCGCCACGGGCACCTACACCCGTCCCGCCAACATTCGTCCCTCCCACCACACCACCTTGGCCAAAACCAGCATCAGCCCCATCCCCATCCCCAGCAGCACCACCACCGGCACCAGTACCAGCACCAGCCTCACTTTCCCCAACACCTCCCTCCGCCGCCGCCGAGCTAACCGCATTGACAGACCCAGCAGGTCCACCCTGCCACGCAACCACCGCCGGCACCGCCGACACCCCCAAAATATTCCTCAACGACACATTCCCACTCACCGGCGCCTTCTGCCTCGTCCCCCCCAACGTCGGCAATTCAGGAAACTGTGCCACAGAGAATTTGGGCGGTCGTTGAGACTTGGACGTCGTGCCAGAACCAGAACCGGACGCGGGCCTTGAGGAAGCGGGAACGACTTGGATTTTGGTCTCCACGTTGGGTTGTCGAGGCGCTGTTCCGCCCGAGACGGGTCCCGATGAAGGGGACGAGGATGACGCCCAAGGCGTGTTTCGTTGGCCTGGAATATGTGGTCGGATGGCGGGGGAGGGGACAGCGCCGGTGGAAGCCTGAGGAAGTGGAAAACGTTCCAACGCTGGGAATTGGGCGGGCGAAGGCGTTGAGGAGAACGGAGGGAAAGAAGAAGAGGTCGAACCAGCCGCTTGGGCGACACGGTCCCAGACTTGCCGTGATGACTTTCGTGAAGAGCGGGTGACGGTAGAATGTTTGGCGTTGAGGACTCTGCCAGTGGCGATGGCTGCGTAGTTTGCGCCGACAGCTGTTGGCACCAATTCTGGAAACTGTCTTCGTTGCTGGTGATCAAAAAAAAGGTCTCAGCAAATAGAACCAATCGAGAAGCAACACCAATCTCCACAAACCTCAATTGTAAAGCCCTTCCATGAAGCCAGCAAATCCTGTTTCTTCTCTTCCTCGTCGAGCAAATCAACAAATGCATTTACGATACTTGCAGCATGCTCCAAATTCCCATCCATAACGCTCCATATAGTGGAAATGAGATCACGCGCGCTAGACTCTGACGCACGATAGCCACGGATGGCAGCTTTGACAGCGGGAACTGCCGTCGTTGGGTTCGCTGCCAAAGACTGCAATCGCAGAGTCAAAGCGGCGCTCCTTCTGCCGCATCAAAAAAAGGGAAGCAAAGCAAAGCAAAGGAAAAGGTAAAAAGGAAGAGAGCGAACCGCCACGAGTCAGCTCAAGAACGAATATGACGCAAGCAAACTCGCTCACTCTAAGCTCGCAGACTCTGCATCGTCCCTTGGCGGGGTTGGCGTGCGGCGCAGATCAGTGGATAGATTCGTAGCGGGCGTGGAGTCGGTCACAGGCACTCCATCGACAGTCAAACGCGCTCCAAACGCTTCTCTGCGTTTGGCAGCTCCACCTAGTCGCGAAGGTCCCAGAACTGCTGTTGCTGCTGGTCCCGCCGCGGGAGGCGGTCGAGAAGGAGTAGGTGGTGGCTCCCTCTCTCGTTCTCGTTCGTGATTATGGTCCCTTCTACCGTGACCGTGACCATGACCATGTCTTCCCGCTTCCTCGAATGTAAAGTCTGCAACGACGCGCCGAGCGTCTTTTCTGGAGCGTGATGTCATGTCTCCACCGTGCTCTTCCACCATGTGTGCTTTGAGGTCCAGAACAGAGCCAAATACGACAAATTTGCGGGCAAGACAATGCGGTTGGGTGCATGGATAGTGTACGACATTGAAGTGCCGCTCCTTGATTACGACGATGCCGACGATGGGATGATGTACATGAGAAGGTGATAAGCAATATACCTTTTGCACTCACTAGACTGTCATAATTCTGAAAGCTGAAAAAATCGCATGAGTATAAAAGAATGTGGAAGGTGTGTTGGAGATACTCACTATTGATATCGAATTTCGTTTCGCTTGCAGATGAAGCACTCTTCATGCCTCTCTCGACAATGCGAATACAGTTCATCGTCACCAAAGAAGCATTCCTGGCAAAACTCGCACAGTGGATGAACACCTCCCTCAACTTGATCTTTAGAGACATTTGCATTTGACCGATATCGTTGGTGCATGGACGGCAAGTGGACGGGCAGGACATTCGGGTGGTACAGCGCATGTTCATGCGCAAACACTTTTTTGTTTCGCATACATAGATCACTGTTGCACGTTATCCATCGATCTCACATCTCACACAGGCATAATCGAGAGAAACACTCACCACATAAGTCTGTTGTGCACAGCTCGTGTATGCAATCTGAGGTCTCCCCAACCATTCCCAATGTAATCGCAATCAGGATCAGGACAATTGAACCTTAACAGGATGAGCGTCTCCTCCATCATATCCTGAGTCTCGAAATGGATGGACAGTTTCGCATCCCTATGATGCATACCCTCCAAATCGTACTCCCCGTATAGCCTATCCGGGGACGCCGTGAACACAACAGAGTTTTGAGGTTCCTGCCAATACCAACAACATTTCCACAATCAGATCAATGCGAACATGGATATGGACAAGATGACACTGACACACCTTACAAAACGTACAGTCCATCTTCTTATACAACGCCCTCAACCTTAACGCACAAACATGGCACGTCCTATGGTTGCACGCAGAGACCGAATAATACTTGAACGGCTCAGCGCATATGAAGCACTCGTCCTCCCCCACCGTCTCCTCCCCTCCTACCGCCTCCTCCACCCCCACCCCCAGTCCCAGTCCCGCTCCTAGTTCCTCCTCTCCAGCTTCCGCCCGTTCTCCCCTCACCTGCACTTCTACATCCGCATCTCCCGCTTTTCCTCCAGTCTTCCCCTTACCTTTTCCCTTTTCCCTATTTTTACCACCTTCCGCAGCCTGAACCTGTTGTTGAGCACGTCCTCCACGTCGTCCGCCCTTGTTTCCTCCTCGTTTTCCACCACCCCCACCACCAGAGTGAGCGCCAGCGTTAGGATTAGCATGAGCGCCTCCATTAGCATGTACTTGACTCTTCAAAGTCTGCGCCTGAGCCTGAGCCTGAGTCTGAGCATGAGTATGAGTATATGAGTGAGTGCGAGTTTAGATCTGAATACTAGCAGTAATGGTCACCGTTTGAGTAGCCATAATTTGTGGATTGTAGGCGAAGATGAAGAAAGGCAAGTGTGAGGTGGCGAGCGTCAATTGAAGATGCGTTGATGCGTTATCAAACTTTTTTGCGGATCACTCGGGCAAGCGATTCAATATTCATGTGTTATTATCAAAATCTGATGTCGATATAGGGATATATCACGACGACTGCGCTACTTATACTGTACGGGTACGGGGAAAAGCACAAGAACATGAAAAGATCTAAAAAAATCAGACAAATGATATGTATATAGGGAACAAGTCAGAAAATGGCGCCAACGCCCAATCCAATCCAATGACCGTAACACAAACATGAACAGAATGAAAAAAGAGTAGAAAGGAGAGAAGGAGGAAAGTCAGAAAAACAAAGAACGACCTTCACCTCACCCGCTTATAAAACAACAAATAAGCACATCTCGTCTCATCCCTCTCCCAAGCACCAAACACGTCTTCTGGCCTCACATCCGACACTAGCTCATCATCGATTCTCACCCACCCTTCACGGCCAACTCCCATTCCAGCTCCTCCTCCCCCTCCCTTCTGCCCACTCGGTGAGGCGAACCGTGTGGGATGAAGTACATCGAGCGTATAATGCCCACCCGACGCAGAAAGCCCATGGTGGTACAACACTCCAAAGAGTTTGTACTTTGGTGCCGGATATTTTCGTATCCCTGGTGACATTACGTCTACCATTCACAGCCGTCAGCACCCTCCCAGGTTCTATGCCACAAGCGCGAGGGAAAAAAAAGAGAGACGCACCATTTCCAATTTCCAACTCGGGCGTAAACCTCACTTGTTTCCCTACCTTGACTACGCCGCCTACAGTCGTGTCATAACAAAACCTTTTCATGTGCAGCACCAACACCTGGGGCAGCGCCTCAATGTGCACCTGCTGTTGAGCTTCAAGCGTCGTTCCAGGTCTAGATGGATGCGTCACTTGCACCGGTTGAGGATGCGATATGTACGACAGAGTATCTTGCACGGTATGTATCTGATCTCTCTGTGATCGTCCACTGGATCAGCAACCAACCCGCGGGGCAAGAACGAACAAAAGAGGTCCCACCTGAATATCCAGCCGTATAGACATCCAATCCTCAACGATCACCGAATCCTTCTTTGTATACGGAACCCTCAACGTCGTCCGGAACTTTCCACCAAATATCCTTGATATGGGTGACTCAGTCGCTTTAATCTAGATCCCAAACAAAACGAGGTAAGCCGCTATTCAGTATTTGTGGAATCCAAGATAGAAGGATGAAAAATAACAACTCCAAATTAGCCATCCCAAAAACGTCTCCAGACTCTCTGATGGGGATATAAACACAACTTACCGTTCTCGTAACAACGGTCCGATTCCGTTTCCCCACTTCGTGCCACCCTGCCTCTTCAGGAGGTGCCGCTTCCTCCTTCTCTTCTACTGGTGCACCACCACTAGATGCGCTACTGCCACCAGTTGCGGACGCCTTACCACCTGAAGACGAAGAAACACCCGTCAACGACTCTTTCAAGGACAATAACTCTTCTTCCAACGTCTCCAAAAAGAATCCAAAGAATTCTTCAGCATCCTCCTGCTGGCCTCCCTATTCAACCCACAAACACGCATTATTGACATGACAGACGACAAAAAAGGAAAAATCAGCTCACCCTCATATTATCAAACCTCTTGTTCTCCTTCATCGCGTCATATACATAAGTCGGTATGAACGACTCGCCCTCCCACATCTCGTCGTCGTCATTTTCTTCCCTCTCCCTCTCCTTCTCTTTACCTTTTCCCCACCCATTCGCATTGCCATTCCCATACGCACTCCCATTTACAAGCCCCTTTCTCTCCCTCGCATCAACCACAAACTCTTTCACAAACTCAATCATAGCATCAACCAATGGCGTCTCCCTGCTCTTCTCCCAATCACCCTTTGCTCCCCCAGCAGCATCAACGGGCAACAACCTCCCCAACTCAACAAACAGTCTCTGAAACGGCAAACAATAAACCAACGTCTGCAACACCGCATTCGCAAAACACATATTGCCGCTGTTCACCAGTCCTCTAGGACGTATGTACGCCGCTCCGGGTCCAGCAGCACTTGCATTCGAACTCGCAGCAGCGCTAGCGTAATTTGCGCTACCACCCCCACCACTCGTCAGCAGGGCCAACAACTCGCTGTTCCTACCCGACAACACGCCCGTGCCAGTGGTAGCCATAGCAGACGCAGGAATTGAAATCCCAACTACGTTCGACGTCGGCAAGCCAATTTTACTCGTCGAACCACTTGAAGAAGAGGAACCCGCCGAGAAAAGAGAAGCCCAAGACTTCTTGACAGGTTGGGCAGGTGGAATGGGTGAAGGTATAGTCGTAGCAGAAGGGACGGAAGAGTCAGCCATAGTGGACGTTGGAGGAGGTGCAACGGAAGCGGGAGGAACAGGTGTGGACAGTTCAGAGGGCATCGCCAACTTTTCAACAGTTGCACCAGCATCTCCATCAAGTCGAGGCTCGGTCTCGCTCGCAATCTCACGCGTACCTAAGGCTTCCTTATTGAGTGTACCGGTCACAGACACTGAAGTGTGGGACGACACGGGTGACCCAGGAACAGTCGGAGTATCAGTACGCTCCGTCGCCGAAACCGACGACGAAGGGACAGTCGAATCAGTCAACGAGGATGACGCTGAAGTAGAAACACTTGTAGAGTCGGATGCCAAAGCTGCCTGCATAGATAGCCCAGATTCAATTTTGGACACTGCAGACAGCACAGGCTCATCAACACGTAAGAGTGGCACTGGCGGTCGTGGCGCCTTACCACCACCACCTCCATGATCTATTAACGCCACTGGAATAGTCGGTGATGTGGGCAACAAGGGTGGGGATGGAGGTGGAGTTTGCAAGTCCAACGCTTGCTGAACGACATCAGGCGGCGGGTGAGCGTTAGGCGAAATGATGATGCCAGGTGCATGAGATGGATCATGAGGACGGCGGGACCAGATTGCCCAGATGGCTCTAGAATGCGTGTGAGAAGATGTGGATGAGGATAAAGACGATGGTTTGAGGGTGGGTGTAGAGGGGACGGGCACATTGCGTAGCGCGGGCGAGGTGACGAAGATGCTGCCTGTCTGTGTATAGGACGTTGACGCTGAAGGGTTGAGAGCTGAGGATGTAGAATCTAATCGTACTTGAGGTGCAGATGGCGATGAAGGTGTAGAATGTGATGCAGATGAGGTGGATGAGGTGGAACCAGTCGCTAAAGCGAAGCTTGGTGTCGATAACGACGTCGATGCTGACGCGAATGACAAGGGAGGCGCGGTAGAGGTAGTCTGTTGAGAAACGGCATTGATTTGGACAGGATCAAAGCCTTGATGTGGAGTCACAGAAGAGGGCTGTTCATAATACGCAGGTGAAATCCCACGTCCCTGTGGCGGCTGGAGAAGCAGAGAGGGGATCGTACCAAGCTGTTTCGGAAGCGGACTCAGCGGCGATTGATGGTGAGGGTGGACAGGCACAGGCCCAGGCCCTGCCTGCCAATGCGCGGGCGGCGTAAACGTTGGTGAAGGACTCTGCTGATAGGGAGGATATGGTCCAGGATGCGGATGGTGGTGGTGGCCACCGTACAGAGGATATTTTGGTTGAGGATAATGTTCAGCATGTTGTACAGGATAGGGACCATGAGGAGGGGGATGATGATGGTAAGCGTGTGGCCCAGGTCCGCCTCTTGAAGGTGCGGCACCGCGGTTGCTCAATCTTGGAGATGGAGGCGGGTATTGCTGATGCTGATGCTGATGTTGATGGTACTGATAAGGATGTGGCCCAAAAACATTTGGAGGATGATAATAGTTGGATGGTCCTTGTGGAGGTGGAGGTGGGTGATTCAAATACGGTGAGTGTGGACTTGCCATTCCTTCCCAAGATCTTTCTAGTTTCCTGGCTAACTGCCAGATAATGCGCCGACTATTTGAAGAGGCTCGCTGTGTCGCGACAGACGACAAGGAAGACAAACAAAAAAAACGAGTTGCGTCCCTTCGAGTTTGACTTTGGCAGAACCTCACTATATTTACACTTCTCACCCCTTGCACAACAGGTACAAATATCTACAAATATACTCCTACTGTGGCGCATCAGCACATTTCGGAAAAAAAAATTCGTACCGGCTACATATGAGCAGGTTGCAGCGGAAGGCTGTCCACCCTTTTCGAGACGGGCGAGGAAACGCGGTTGCAACGCGCATGCCTTGGGAGCGGCATATTCCTCGTCTCTTGCCGACAGAAGCATCGTAGGTTCAATAGAGAACCATTTGAACGTTGACAAGCGCTATGAAATAGCCCCACCCGAACGGCCGCCTTCCTGTCCAAAGCCGAATTCGTGAGGCCCTAAAAGTTCCCTGAAAAGGCCCACCTACAGCGAGGCTACCATATGTCCCGTTATTTCATGTGATCTTCGGATTGAAGCAGGAGTCTCTTGCAACTTCACTTCCAGTTTATTCTGTCCTATCCAGCCAGCCAGCTCAGATCAGTCCTCATTACCTCGTTCTGACCGCAGATCCTCTTGCTCCTTTCCCATCCTCACCTCTACAGCATGTCCACAGCAGGTCCCAACAAAGAGGGCTCAACAAAGGAACCACTTCCGAGTCCGAACCTTCCGATCCAACAGCGCGGTAATTACTCCGCTGTGAGCCCCACCTCCTTTCTGGCATAGACAACCGAAGAAGGATCTGGATACCACCGGCATACATACGGCCTGAAGAATGCCACGAGCAAACCTTGCAGCTTCAACAGCACCTCGTTGACAGACTCCACCGATGCCTACAGAAGCTTAAAACTGACCGAACAAGCCCAAATACAGAACCGAAAGGAGTCAGTTTCGCAACTGCCGCTGCTGCACCTACACATTGAATGACTGTACATGATGGTGGCGTCTCCTCGTTGAGGGGTCACAAGGCCTAAGGTTCAAGAAAAGATCGAATTTGAATGACGCTTCCCTTGTTTCAACAATGACACCCTAAATCCTGGCCACTGCGAGAGCAAAAGTCGTTTGTTGTCATTCCATTTTACCGGTCGACCTTTTCAGGTCAAGCTAACTGACTCGGCGGGACGCAGCGCACCAAACTGTTAGCGAGAAGTCTAAAAAGATGCAACGAGGCAACGACGATCCTGAACCCGTCAGTAGCGCCAGGATTTGATGTTGGGGAAGAAAAGAAAGAACGCACCTCTATTTTTTGTCATGTACATACGATATGTACGTACGTAGAAGCTATACGAATCTGGCATTTTCATCGCATCAATAAACGAACAAAAGAAAGCTGGATTGTGAACCAAACTCAATGTTAACCTGCCTGTCAACATGCCATCGTTCGTCCCCGGCTCGCCCACCCACTCACACACTCGTTACAGCAGTTTCGATCAGCTGAACGATCAAGGCAAAAGGGTCCTTCGGATTCTTTATCGTTCAAACGTTCATCTATCTACGATCCTACCAATGCGCACCTAGTCAATGACATAGCCCACACTTACCTACTCATGATCAACCACTCATATCTTGAACATACGATAATCCTCAAAAGCCGAATTCCAGAAAACTACGCTAGACTCCCCCCTTAAACCTAGTGCACGTTACCAAATAGCATACGCCACTCACACGCTAAGTATCATGCGGGGTAAATAGAGGGTCCCGAACAAACAACGTGATGCGCGCCTCAAGGCGTTCGCTGTCAAGACCCTCAAATTCCACAGAGGCGGGGAAGTTGTCTTTTTAGGAAGGCTCTTAGACAGGCGATTAGGTCCGCGAAAAGTGAGAAAACATGTGGGGGACATGCGGCGCGCTCATTAGATTACAGGCGCAAGACTCTTTCCCAAGCGATTGATACGTTATGTTTTGTGGAGGGAAGAGAAGGGCGATTGTGTAATGTCACGATTGTATAACGCGCTTTTGGCTGTCCTCTGTTCTGTTGGCGAGCTGAACCATCGAAACGAGCCACAGAGGGAGGGGACGAGAAAAGCAGACGAGACGTTGAGGAATCGCTTTCGGACGGCCTTTTGGGACTTTCAAGTCACCCAGATCTTATCAGCGCGCCCAAACCTACGACCCTACCAGTCATGCCAGTCCTCGAACCTGAAATTGAATAACGACCAGCGACGGAGAAGAAGAAGAGTAGGTAGCAAACATCATCACGAGGGTCGTACCTTTCAAAACGCCAATAGCAGTTACCCATAATGACCTAACACACCATACCGGCCGTACACACCCCCAATCGAATCCCAAAAGAAAAAAACCGTTCTGCCGGCGGTTACTGCACTTGCTAGCTTTATCAAGAAAAGAAACAGGGCAACAAAAGACCACAAAACAGACAATTGATATGATAGAGTAACACCCTGGGGACCGCATCAAACCTTCGGATCCCAAATCACATCGTGTCCTTCACGTTTTCCTCTCTTCCCAGAAAGAACGCGTCGTTTATGATAACCGGAGTACGCATCAAGAGATGGAACAGATGAATGACGTACTCTTGTCTATACACCACAACCGACTTGCCACTCTCAAAA
This sequence comes from Amanita inopinata Kibby_2008, assembly GCA_001691775.3. Classification (NCBI taxonomy): domain Eukaryota; kingdom Fungi; phylum Basidiomycota; class Agaricomycetes; order Agaricales; family Amanitaceae; genus Amanita; species Amanita inopinata. Next base: position 22,168 of record JNHW02000072.1, on the reverse strand, counting down.
CACTTTTTTTTTTTTCCTTACTTACGACACAAACCTTTGGAGGAGGCGGGTGGATTACGTTTATCCTCCCTTCCTTTTGTTTCTTGGAAAGTTTTGGGGTTGGTACGAAGTTCCGCTTGCAAACTGGCGAACCAGGTGTTCAGTCCACTGGTTCATCACCAAAAGTCTCCAATCATGTCTGTCCACTAAATGTTGATGATGACACAGAGATTAACCGCAATCCACCGTATTTCACTGCAAGAAGCTGATCACTGTTCTCCGCCATGAGAATCAAAACAAACGACTCTAATGACGCCATTCTGAGATCACCAGTCCACAATTGTCAGTACCAAGTCACACTCCAGATGTGGATGCCTATGGCGTATCGCTATCCAGTTCAACCACCACCACCATCGCCACCGTCATCTCCTGCTTGACCCACAACATACTTGAAGAAACATCGCATGCAGTCATAACACACGTACAAATTCGGAGAACGGAACCCACCGCTGACGTTTTGGCTTCCCATGTCTTTCTCACACCACAGAAATGACCCGTCATTCCTCGCCAAGACAAGAAAACATTCTCATGTGATTCGTATGTCATCGTAACCCACCCAACCACTCACGAATCGAACCAGTTAGCCACTTTAAAAGCATATATCCGCATAACCAGACCAACCAACACACAGCATGCCGCTCGATACTAAATTGCATTTAGCTATTGCTAGTAATACTGTTTAGAACAACGGATATTATAAATAGAAAGAAAGAAAACCTTGAATTATCAAGAATCCCGAATCGCGATCATACTTTTAGGTCGGCGGTATGCAGTTGTTGAAATGGAGAGAATCTCCGCGGAATGAGGCGAGGGGGAGGAGGGGGGGGGGAGAGTGGCATACTGCAACGTTGTATGCAGGGGAGTACACCGCTCACCATCCCGCACATGGCGCGTTGCGCGCATGCGCACAGGCTCTTGGCACCCCGGCCGCCCCTCCATCAAAGATAGCCATCAACAACTGCAACAACAACCAGGTATAATACGTACAAAAAAAAGTGACGCGCGCTCGTTACCGCCATCTAACGCAAGAAAACAGCAGGTTGCGCTCATGAGAGATAGGGGCGGAGGCGAAGCGACCAAGGATCGTCAAATCGCCAAATCATCATCATCATCCGGCAAACTGGCATTTAGGAAACGCAAAGTGGCTACTGTAGCAACGTTGGGCTGCCAAGTCCCCGCAGTTACACGTTCCAAAAAAGTAAATGGGCGAGGTAAAATGACATGTATGAACCGTATGCATAAGCTCGAGCAAACTCCCGTGTTGATCAATGGAAGGTGTACGAGTGCCCTGTGCGGGTGGGTGCTATTCCCCCCTGATCGCCGAATAGTTCATGTCCAGATGACAAAGAATGAACAAAGAGAAAGCCCCGTTCGATGGCTTGCACCCCTGGGCCGTAGGGACGATGGTACCAACACCGGCCTATACCTGTATGCGTCATGTTTCAAACGATCGCGAGACGGCCTTCTCGATTCACCACCCTTCATTTACCACTTTCCAGTCTTTAATTTCCATCTATCCATCTATCCATATGTCCATACGAGCCTAGTCATAACTCTGAGACCTCATCCCGAATAGCGTACGATGACAATGAGGACGTTTGAATCCCTCCCTCGGCGGAAGGAGGGCAAAGACGAAAAGACCAGAAACCGAAACAGTTCAATTTTTCAACTATTCGTGGAACGTTTGGGTTGGGGCGTGTCAGATCAGCCAGACCGTTTGCCCATTTTTGTAATTTGTTGGGGGTTCTTGTCCCGTTTCCGGCGGTGGACTAAATAAGACCGATCGGAATTATGGAGAAATAGTTCCGTCGGAGGGGAAAGGTACAGATAAACAATCGCGGATGGTGAGTATGGATGTGCTTGATTTTGCGCGATGTCGGTGGTGATGTATGCGTTGAGTGTTGCCAGCAAAACCCAAGTGTCGTGTACAGAACCATCTGTTTTGTTCTTCTTCTATTACAGTTGCGCGTGATTCGAATCAGAAATATTATGCAGCTGGTACTGCGGCGTGATTGGGATGATCGGCTCATGATTCGATGCGATACACGTTGCATTTTGCGATGCACGCGATGAACGATAAGATTGTCAATCCACCACCGCATTGGCTGGGTAACCTGAACGAGCTTAATGTAGAAACTGCTTTGCGTATAGATCGCGTCATCGAAAAGCTTCACGGGACGGGACATAAGGGACATGATTCGATAACACGCGACATTCGGCATTCGACACGCGGCTCGCAGGTGTTGTGTGGCAGACGGATCTTGGCACAGTAACATACGATATGGAACGGACTGTAGAAAGCTCTATTTAGAGCTTCAAACCTTTAAAGATCACCGGTCACCTCGCAGCTTGACTCTATGTATGCGCGCGTGTGTGTATGTGTGTGGGTGGAGAAAAGGGAGGCAAGTGATCCGAAATAATCAAGAAATCAGTCGGTGATACAACACGAAGAATCACAAGGAACATCGATAATGACCGTGTCCGATTATCATATACTCTCCATAAACGCGTATCGATTCGTCTGTTCGTTCGTTCGTTCGCCCGTTTGTCTTCTCCGGCAATCCGGCATTTGCAAGTTGGTTGTCCAGCCGTAGGACATGTGAGATTCTGATGGGAGTGGAGGAGTGGCTATGCGCGTTCTGGTCTGGCCGAGTCGAGAGAAGCAGATGTGGAGAAGAGCTGTGCTTGTGGGTGTCGGTGCCTGTGCAAGGCCGAGAACGTGTGGAGGTGCGATGGAGGAGTGGATGGATGTTATGGAGGAGTCTAGACTGTTGTCATGTTTTCTGTTGCCGTGTTTTCTTGATTAAAAGCGACAAAGAAGTGAGGTGAGAGCCAATAGGGGGAAAGTATGGTATAATGGGAGTGATGGTGAGAGCCTAGATCACTAATTCTATCACAAACACACTCTGGTACTTTACCATCAACGCTGTGGGTAACTCCTACCCCTCCATCATTCACACTCTCACACACGCGCTGGCAGTCGGTGTGTCGGTGTGTCCGGCTGACCTGGTGCCTTGCCAGGACACCCCTCCACAGAGTAGACTCTTACTGTTGGCATACCAGTTCGTGCACCGGGTGTAGGGGTTGCCCGGTGCTGGCACTCTGTTTAATCGATGGCAAGTAATGTATAGTAGCACATAAGTGAATGAGTGTATAGCACCGGCGTATGGATCTACTGATTGGTACAGTCTACCGTAGTGACACACCGCCATCTATCGTTAATCCGCATAGTACGCGCGATTTTACAGGCTTTCACACCGCACAGTCTATACCCTTCCCTGGTCTCTCAGCCAAGTAAGCAATATACTATATTCTCGTCCAGTCCGATGTTTCTGGACAGTCGCAACGAATCACAGAGTGAGTAAATACAGGACATCCCCTCCGTCAGTCAGCGAATCAGCAAACACACCCAATGCAGTGACGGCCCTCTACCGTTTACTGACTTGCGATAGACACCGTCCAAATCGCACGTACGTTCCTTTCGAAGTTTCGTTTCATTCACACCAAAGTAGAACACGTTCTGCGTATCAGAACATGTCCGTTTTACCACTCTCACTCGTGTCCTCACATCTGACCTCCTTCCATTCCTATAGCCTTCTCACCCTGCACAACGGGTGTTCTCGTTCTTTACACTCTTTCTCTCTTTTCCGAGGATCTAATCGCTCATTCGTGACTCACATCCATCCCTTGATCACGACAACATTCCACTCGAGGAAAGAGAAAGGGACACACTGCAGTCCACCCTTGCACTACACCTGTCCACCAGAAGAAACTCAAATAGTCATTAACCCCAAACTGCCAGGGACGCGTCACGATCTTCCTATGGCCACAATACATTGAATGAATGCAATTCGAACCACTCCCACTATCTGCCTGTCATGTCCCCCCCCCCTCCCCATACCTGTCCTGTCAAACCGACGTCGAGCATCCATTCCACAAGACCAAGGTTACGTTACCCATCTTATCCATCTTATCTCTCACACACCACACCTGGCAAAAGTTGATAACAGGGGCAATCTATTGTCCCACTCACGATAGGACGCGTACACCCCAGCCGACGCATAACTCATCTTTGTCCCACTGACCTCCGTGCATGGTACTGCGTACACCTGCCTCTTATGTGTGGCACGTGGATGGGTGTGTATACAAAACATACCTGTGTAAGGACGTCGGCAAGATAGGTTTGCTTCCCCACACACGAAAAAGGTCTGGCGATACCCATCGCTCGCGAGCTCGGGCCTGGAAGCATTGAAGTAATTCACATCGAATCGCATCGCATCGCATATGTATACACGGACGCTATACAAGGTGGCAGAAACCAGCGTTTCGTATTATTAATAATGCGAAGACATGTCTTGTTTGAATGGTAGGTCTCAACTCGACGCCAGGCAGGTAACGTTAACCGCCCAGTGACTCACCTTACCTTTGCCTTACCTAGTACAGTTCTAAATCCAAGGGGCAAAAATCTAAACGACCACAGCGCTGGCGGGCAGTGATCGTTGATGGCGCTGCGAGCAACCAGTTCGAGTTTTACCCAGTGCTGACTCAGACCAGACTTTTTCCTGTTTCTCACTGGCTGACAGATCCCATGGCCATAAGTGGTTCAACACCCAAGTCACCAGATCCGTAGTGTAATAGTTGGTAGTGGCAGATTATAAGCACTGCCGTCACAAGTTTGTGTATATGACGCACTATGATAATATATGAATAGTTGAAGTTAATTATCAGATATTGGTTTCTATCTGCGTATAGTAGCCCCTATAACACGCGTCGGTTCAAGAATATTCGATCCCAAACCCCGCAGCAAGATATAGCGGCACACATATGGCAGGGCCCAGCACCCACACAACTCTCAGCTACGTGATCAAATGATAAAATGATACAACCTTCATCGGATAGATGGGATCGATATGAATATGAATATGTCACAAACAACAACACCCTGCAGGAGACGGCGCATTCCTTTCCAGCATCGGAATATGACACTCCCCCCACCTCCCATGACCTCACCTCGAGTCTTGTGATTCAAGTGTGCAATACAGAAAAGTGCGGGGAGAGAGAGAGAGGGGGGGGGGTGGTTGAGGGAAGCGAGCGAAACGCACTCGCCCACACCCACGCACGCGGGACACGCGTTCAGTGTGCCGTCAGTGTATCATAAAATCGTGTAATCGTGTAATCGTGTAATCGTGTATGTGTTGTATATATGTTCGGGATATATACGGTAGTATGTGGTCTATTTTCTCTCTCTTTTTTTTTTTTTGTCGCCGCAACTGGTTTGGTTGGTTGGCTGATTGGTCGGCCGCAGAAGATAAAGCTTAAAGCCGGGACTCGGGCTTTCTTCTCGAACAAGCCAGACTCATAAAAAGAGACATGGCCTCAGAAGGTGCTTGTAAACAATAAGTAGCACTAGTGATTGTATTACTAGTATACTACCCATCCCACATGTGGGAAGAGAGTTGGAACAAAAAAGGAAACAGGCCAAAGCTGTTTCTTATTCTATTTTGTCGATTGTGAGCTCGCGCGCTCAGTGAACAAGCGCTGCTCTGTATGTATAACAAACAGCATGGACATGTATCAGAAATGCCAACACACGACTCGACGTTCGAGATGAGTCCACAAGGTGGACTACGGACGGAACCAAAAGGAGGCTGTTGTGACCATTTGCTCAGATGGAATTCGAGAAATACTATACATGGGAATGTGCGAACAGCGTGCACAAGGCATTATTATTCTAGACAGATGGAGCCCTCTGCCCCAGCCTGCACTACAGAGCACAGAAGTGGGCTTGCTTTAGACTCGTTACTGGCCGAACCAACTTGGGCGTTCTCAATCTATCCATCCATCGATCCATCCATCCCACGACTCCATCTACCCACAGCGAGAATGGACGATAAACCACTCTAGATGACACCACAACTGACTCATTACCTCCGTCATTCCACCATTCTGACTCCGTTTAATAGCGCAGTCTGTCTGTCTGCCGTTTTTGTGTGGTGTATGTAGAAGAGAAAGGAAATCGAACCATGTATCGGAAGCGGAGAATGACTGCCAGACATGCTTGACTCACAGCGTATGTTTCGTGGCCGGAAAGGCGCCCATAAACACGAGTTGAGCAACTCTTTCTGCCGATGTGTACGCAAGAAGGCCGCTGTCAGACGTACGAAATAGGAAAGTAGAGATGGGAAGTGCAGCAGCGGCAGACACAATCGCGGATCGGGCCGGGGAGCGTCTACTCGAATTTGGACTGGGCGTTGCTCATAGCTTTGTCCTATTGTGAGATGATGGCATTGATAGTGATGATTATGAATTCGAGCGTTTTGCCGGCCGAGATGGATGATTTGTGTGATGTTGTGACACCGTAATGATGATGACGTTGTCCTTGCTCGCTGTTCGGCATGTTTCAACATTGAAAAGCGTGTGCAAGAGTACCGTAGTATGTATGTCCATCCCGGTGAATGAAGGTTCCGCGCTGTTGATGGCTGTGATAGTCTGGTGTGAATCTCGCCGGTGGAGGTCATGTCCGTATCGGATATCGAGTTGTCAGGCGACATGGAAGAGTTGCCTCTTGGGTCCAAGCGAAACCTGCTGCGAATACACTATACCGCATCGTCGAACCGCCGAATGGAAAAGTTCGATGGAGGAGAAGAGGGCCTAGTCGGCCGATGAAGTGTGTTGAACGTTCATGATGGATGGTGGATTAAGAGATAGACGAGAACACCCTGGGGCACAAGTTTGAGCGTAGATGCGTAACAGAGGCCCAGAAGGGTATCAAGAAGATTAATTTAAAGAGGAGTGTCCAGAGAAGGAAGGGAAAGGCAGACAAGCAGTAAAGATGGAGTTTGCTATATCGGGCTATTGGGTCAGTGGGTATCGGATGAAGTCGTGCGTGTATGTTTATCGCACAGGATGCAGTTGAAGGTCCGAGTGCCATGAGCGTGTAGTGTTGTCAGTGTTGCGAATGCTGCCAGCGCTGTTGCCGCTGCGACGTGGTTCTGCCATGGGACTGAGGTGTGCGAGACATGGGACCCAATGGGAGGGGAGGAGAGCAGGGATTGGCTGTTCCCAGAAAGGAAAGGACCGATGTGAGAGAGATTAGATGAGCACGCGGAATCAATGTGGAGGAAGGTGAGCTGGTTTGGTTCATGGCTCGGGCTGGATGGACCCGGAACAGGCGGAGGACAAGCGAAGGCGGATTGATGAGTCGACTCGATCCTCGAGGCCCTGAGCTTTATAATCCCCCACTCCTCCTCCTCCTCCTCCCCCTCCTCAATCGTTTCCCCTCTCCAACAATGAAGCGAAACGAAATTCACGCCGACATTTCCCACATCCTCGACCCCTCCTATTCCCCTGCCTCTGCAAAGCAGCAGCCCCTCGCCGTCTACGTCGACAGACACGGCTACATCCACGACCCAGACTATCGCCAGTTCCCAACCATCGTCCCCCCAAACAACCAGTCACAAAACGACGACGATGACGACGCAACTGCCATCGACAATGACTTTTATTCCCATCTCACAAACGCGTATAACCGCGCCGGCAACGCGTACGTCAACCCCCGTAAGCGTCAGAATAACCAGTACTCGCACATCTACGCCGCCTACCGCTCCCCCTATCACTACTTCTCCACTCCCGAGCCCACCTCATCTTATTCACCACCTGCTTCCTACGACTCCGATGCCACCGTATTTGATGAAGCGGACGACTCGCCGTTTGTGGACGAATCTCACAGTCCCGTCAACACGCTCAAGAAAAGATTCGGCAAGCGCCGCGGCAGCAGCAGCAGCAACAACAACAGCTCTACCTGTTCCCCTTCCCGCCGTCGCAGGTCGGGTGAAACAGAGCCTAGGTCATCGTGGCCCGCCGGCGACAACATCAACCCCTCTCCTCGCTTGTCCAGCGACGAGCCCCGTCATCGCCACATATTTCCCCATGATGAGCTGGACGAGCAGTGTCTAGCCGCTTCATCGTCATCACCATCTCAGGCTGTGTTTGATCTGAATGGACACCCGAGTCAGGTGGAGGACGAGAAACAGGAGTGGACGCCAACGTGTACACAAAACCTTCGGAGACAGTGGCAGGCTATATCTCTACGATTCCGGTTTTCGTGGTTCCGCGCTCAGCGTCGTGTTAAACGTCGTATTCAGTCGCTAATATGAATTTGACAACGCTCTATCCCCTCCCCCCCCTCTCCATCTACATCTAAAGCAGCAGGCTCTGCGAATGGGATTCATATTTTCTGATCGGCGACGACAAGGTTCTACATTATACCCAGAGTGCGCAAGCCGCCTCACCTCATCTCGTGTTCATGGTCTCATCGCGATCGGGCCATCACATTTGCCTCCTGCCGCCACCACATCATTCCCCCCTCTCCATTTGAGCTTGCGACACCTGCACCACCACCTTATATGCGCTTCCACCTACGCCACTATCTATGTCCACACGCACGCGCGCCACATCCATGCCGGGAGAACCCTTCCACGTCATTCATACGTCTCGTCACCTCATGCTCCATGTCATACGACCTTGAACGAAAACCCTCATGTGCCATATGTAACGCCATCACGCACACACATCCCGACATTCCATCATCCAACTCAGCTGCGCCTCATCCTCTCACCACTTGTTTTCTTTTTGGTTGAAGCCTTGTTTGTTTATTGTTCAAGCGCCCCCTTTCCACAATGGCAATTTCTCATCCTCATCACGCAATTTTCAATCCAATGACTCTCAATCGCAATCACATCGTTTTCTTGTTGGTTTTATTTCGATTTTGCAATCAATGGGTACTTCTTCATTCGCATTCAAACACTGCATTCATCGGGACCGCGTGGTTTTCGCTGTCTTTCTCATTTGGTTTGGATTTTTTTTTTTTTTTCTTTTTGCGTCGCATTTCGCGGATTTAGGCGAGGAAGGGAAGGAAAGGGTGTTTTCTCGTTGTCTCTCTTCGCACTTGTTCGATCTGTCCAACTCGTTGACCGTTGTTGCCCTTGTCAATAACGCTTTTTTTTTAACAATCTGTTTTGCATTTCGCTTTCGGTTCTCTTCAACCACGTCCAGTTTTTTTTTGGAAACCTTTCTTTCTTTCTTTTTTTCCCTTCGTCTATAGTGCACATGAACCGAACGATCTTATCCTATCTTAGTTACGTTAAGTAGGGTAACGAAGAAGCATTGCAATGATACGAATGACTTTTGCTAAATTTGGTTAGTGAGAATGGAGTTTATTGCGAACCTGAGCCGGGGGAAAAGGGAATGGAACAAGCGGGAAAGAAGGGTTGAATGAAACCCCCTCGGCGATGTGGAATGTGGCACTGAACGTTCGTCGACTCCCAACGTCTGCTACAGTACCAGACTACCAGTCGCACCCGTGTCTATACCATCCCTTTTTCTTGTTCGGTTTTCTCTTTCTTTTTTTCCCAACTGTCTTACATACTTGACCTAATGCGGTAACTGTTGGCTTTTTGTGGTAATAACTTGGTTAACCTGACGAAGGCGGGGTGTCCGCCCACTTGTATTCAGGGACGCTTCGGACACATTTTGTGGTCAGGCCGCCAATTGATGTCTAGACTCTAACTTTTTTCTTTTTTTTTTCGGGTAAAACAGTTTCCAACTCGTTCTTTTTTTTGTCATGGTTTCTGGTGGAGTTTGATAACTGGCCACGTATGCAGTAAGTACAGTATGGAGGAGGCTGTGCTTGTATTGTAATGAAGAAATTTGTGGTATGATATGCAGAGTATCGGTGGTGGACGTGTAAGCTGCATATATATATTCTACGACCCGGGGCTCACACAAGAGGTACATGAATAGCACGATGATCATGCTTGCATTTTTTTCGTTTGGAGGTCTGACGTACACGGTTTGTACGTACAGTACCTACATTGCACAGCTTGAACCTCGGTCAACCTGTATATTGACCCTCTCCGCCACTTTTTCCGTCTCTTGTTTTCTGGATTTTGGATTTTGGATTCTGGATTCTAGATCTCGGTCTCGTGGATTCCTTGGTCTTGAGGATTCTCATTCTTCTGTTCTCTGTCGGGGGTTTATACAGTAAACTTAAAAGTTCCAAGCCTTGGCGCGCAAGTGCTCAACCAGACTGGCCATTTAAAATTGCGTAAGTAGCGGCGCTTGCGCGAAGGCAAGCGTTGTGTGATAATCGTATATCCTACCATAAGCGAGCTCGGCCGCCTGATACACGAAAGTGCTGCATCGGCCAGCAGTTGGTAAACTTACATGGCTATGGTCGTGATACAGTACTGTAACGAGCGAGTGGAGAATGAAGGCTGCTTTGCACTAACGAGACTTGTGAAATAAGGAAAAAATTATAAAGAAATCGGTGAATAGCGGATTATCCTTGCCGGTGCCGGTGCTGATGTTGAAGCGCTGATGCATGGTGTTGAACGGACATCAATGTGTAATATGTAAGCAATATAATCACAGTGGGTAAGAAACTGTACCATGATAATGTTCACATGGAAAAGGAAAAAAAAAATTGAGACTTGATGAATTGTGGTGTGATTCTTCGTTGAGACGGACCTGATGTTCGTTGTCGTTCGCTCGTTTCGCTCGTAAATTCGTTAGTTAGTTCGTTGTTGCCACTGGTTGCCGGTTGCTGTGAGCCTGTGACTGTGATTGAAGTGCGTTGTAATCGGCGTTGACTGTGAACTGGCTCTCTGTGAAAAATGATAACGAAATTTTAGAAAACGAAACAAGGCGTGATGTAAAGATGTACGGTAAGCATCACATTGTAAGCGGCTATTGGCCGAGCAAAAGATCCAGAACTGAACCAAGAATCAGTTTACTTCGTCTTGTGCTTATGCATTGCGCTTTTGCCAGTTTAACCAGAAGCGTTGCTGACATGGCGGAAAGGAAACCGGCGGCAAAGTTGCCGTATACCTAAACAAGCAACAAACTCCCGCGCTCCAACCGTTTTCTTGGTTTCGATTCAAGCCGACAACAACTTTGGCCACAAAGTCTTTCAGTGCGAACACGAAACATCTTTCTCTTCTCCCTTTTCTTTTCCCCTTCTCCTTACTAATGTTGTATTTGCATTCGAAGAAGAACTCTAGTCTCTAGGTCTCACACTCACACTCTTAATCAACTCTCTTCCATAGAACACTCCATCTCGGCCTCATCGGACCAGACAGCGGGGGCGGCACATGTCTACTCCGCAAATTTGGCGAGGGCGTGCCGGGGCTCCCTTGTGTGCTGGCTACTGTACCTTCCGCACAGTACGTCAGTGCCGCCCAGAGCGCTCGTACAGTAAGCCGCCGTAAACATCGCGCAAATTACAGTAGCTGGGCGGGGGGCAGCTCAGACTTGGGACGCCATTAATAATTTGTCGTTTGGGCCTTTTGGTTTGGTTCAGATCTCTGAGGAATATTCTCCGTCTTTTTCTCTCTTTTTTTCAGCGCATTCAAATCTGATGTAGATGAGTCGGGGCGGATGATCGTATTGTCATATGCCTCTCTACGGATTGTTCGGAAACAACGGCAATGAAGTCTACGCTTCAATGGCTGGTTTCGATCTTTTAGTCGTCGGTGTTAGGCATTTGGGTGATTGCGCTACGGTCTTCCGACCGGATGAAGTGAAGTCATGGCCCCCCCTCAAACAAAAGCTATTACGATATTCAGCGGTAACTGCGTTGAGCCTCTCAGACGTTCTCTGTGGAAAACAGAACATTTATGGAAGAACCGCGTAAGGTTGACATTCGGGATGGGTCAAATTATTCTTTTCGTGGAGGAAAACGCCCCGAAAAGCAGCTTACTCGATTAATGTATCTCCTCGAGCAGGGATTACATTGCGACTACTCGAGGTAACTTTTAATCAACAAACGTACCGCATAACTGGCAACATCCTCTACAACCTCCACACGTGCAAATACTTGATCTCGCTCACGCAACGTATCAAAAATAAGTTCTCTATATCCAGCAACTTGCGCCAATGCACCACCCAAAATGAGGACGCTATGGGATGTTTTGACTGGCCCGTCCCGTCGCAACAGTGGCATAATCAGATCAGCGCCACAAGCTGCAGCATGCCGCACAATTTCCACGGCCTCTTTATCTCCTGCAGCGCCACCAGAAGGGAATGCTTGGCCTAGTATAACTGGTGAAAGAGATGCAATCCTCAGCTTTGGGTCCGTGTCAACACTCTTGACCGAGGAAGGCATCGAGGTCTGGGAAGATCTATAAACAGAGGAGAGGATGTCTTTCACCGAACTGCATCCGAGATGGTTAACAATGGCTAGATGCAATGGGGTAGGAGGTAACCCTAGATCGCGTGCCCCCAGTGCTTTCTGTATGGCTGTCTTTCCGATGTGGTAGGCAGAAGCTTCGTCGCCGAGCAGGTATCCCCATCCTCCAGAACGTTCGATTGGCACTGGGATTGGTGGGCCATGGTCAAAAGGTAGGCGATAACTGTATGCGATGCTCCCCGTGCCTGTAATGAGCACTATACAAGTTTTGATGTCAGACGAAGAGTCGTGTTCGTTGTCGGTGAGAATAGCAGATGAAAGGAGAGCCGCGTCATTCGTGATGTGAAGTTTGGAGGGGTCTGGCAGGCGAAGGAGTTCAGTGATCTTTGGACGGATAGAAACCAGATCTGCTTCGTGATCCAGTCCAGCGCCTCCAATCCAGGCTGCGTTGAATAGAGATTTACCGGAGGACAACGAATAAACTCCAGGAGCTTTTGAATGCGATAGACGAATCTTGGCCAATGCATCATTGATTACGTCCTTGAGCACTGATAGTGCATGGTCATGTCCCATTGTCGCACTAATGGCCATGTCACATAAAACAGAATGCTGTGATACAGAACTGTGAAACATACAAATTACAAGAGCCTCCAACGGCCCTTGTCACGACGCCACTCTTGTTGGCAATTGCAACGGAACATTTCGTTCCTCCCGCATCAATACAAAGCACCAGTGAGGAGTCAATTGACGAATTGTTTGACACGGGTCCACTTGTCGTCTCGGCTTGCCAAGCCTTCTTCAAGACGCCTCCCGCAGCGTCAAGTTTTGCAACGCCCTCCTCGACGGAGCAGCCCAACTTTGCGACGACAAGTGCCAGTTTCACGCTCCCGTTACATGATGAGATGAGTTGGTCAATTTCACCGTCGTTCAGTGTTGTGCTTGGGTGGAGTGTTCGGAGTATCCTACGGGAGCGGTCCACGAGCTTCAGGTTTGACGTCTTTAGATCAACCATCTTGTAGCAGGAGTGTGAGGTCTATCGATGGAATATGTAAAACAAATGAGGCACCCACCATGTTGCCGTAGGTCTTCCCTATCCGAATCATAACCCCAGTAGATATCATGTTCAAGATCTATGATCAAGTCAGTGTTTGAATAGTAATGGCATCAGGCGCGGACAGCTTTACCAATTTCGTCGCTGTGCCCGCCTTCATCCTTGTGCTGCCCGTGATGATCTCGGCGCCAACTACACATTCGATTATGTGTTCACAGTGGTTTCTCATCTGACTTGGCTTTACGCAAGCGACTCCAACCGTTAACATACGTAAACTGTCCTTTGCATAGGACAAACCAGACAGGACGTATGGTGTGCGACCAGAAGCAGCGATGCCGATGAGGGTATCCAGATGTGTTAATGGAGGTTGAATCATGGAGAGATCCTCTATGGGTTGAGTGAGGGAATCTTCGGCCCCTTCCACTGCTCGGCGAATTGCGCTATCGCCTCCTGCCATTAATCTGTAAGAATCGAATGATGTAAGTGAATGAAGAGCGAAAAAGTTGGGAACGCATGCGTACCCGATAAACTGAGAGTATGGAGCCGAGAACGTTGGAGGGCTTCATTCAAAAACTGATAAGTGTATACGCGAGAAGGTAAAGAAAGAAGAGGTCCTAATAATGCATATAGGGACTCAAGGTTCCAACTTACATCTCGGAAGCATCAAGGATCCCAAGTCTGATACCCAAAAGTCAATGAGAAAAAAAAAGCATCGCTCGTGCGTTAACGACTGGCTGACCTGCCACTCGTGCCCGCTCCCACATATATAACTCTCCCATTCTGTCTGACCCTCTGAGCAATCTCGTCTATAATCGGGGCGATAACGTCAATACACGACCCGACTGCAGACGCGATGCCGCTATCCGCGTCGTTCATGATGCCTAAAGTTCAGAACTAGCATCAGATTTTTTTTCATTAGCACCAGTATTACGATGGGCGCGTACGACACATCTCGACGGTAGACACGATGTCTATATCGTACGATCGCGAGTTTCGAGATTCGGTCTGCAACGAGGCCAATGCCGGACTCTGGGCTGTGGGAGACATGTTGAAGGGGGAGAGACGGAGAAAGGAAATGATATTTTTGCGCGGATTCGCCGGGGTTCATGTGCATCCTGTCGGAAGAGACAGTTAAAGCAGCTTCCATGTGGACATTTTCTCCAAGTTTATGGAGGATCATGAGGGGAGAGGAGGGCGGGCCGGCTGTTCCGCCCAAACATCAAATTAGCGCGGGAACTTTGACTCTCTTTTTTCAAAGCGGCCAGAGGCTGTGGCTTCGAGAACTTGGCGTGTGAAGTATTATGGTATGGTATGGCCTTTGAACGCTCCATGCTTTCATCGCAGTCGTCTCACGGTGCACGATATCGGCGAGCGAGGGGCAGAGAAGTGTCAACAATAGCACGGCGTGTTATTGATTGTCGCGCTCAATAGAGCTAAAAAAAAGTGGATGATGAGGTTTGTTTTCCAGGGACACCAAGGTGAACCTGTACTGAGACATTCCTTGTCCGTTCTATTCGCTGGAAGGTCTACTTGTTTTTGCAGCTTTTGTATTTGCTTCCGAACCCCAATTAACTGTCGATGCAAATGCATTGAAGGCCTTACGAGAGCAAAATTGGCCAAGCTCCACCTCACCCACCTCCCTCGGTAGCAGCCCGCCTTTTGCTTTAGTCTACATGTGCAATGTAGGCTTACGAGGTCAGGTTCATTGGTCAGTGCTCCTCGGGCTTAATTACAATTCAAAGGCCCTGGATACAGAAGCCGTCGAGCCAAATGGCCCAACAGTTGCATCGCCCGACTCGGTCATTACGATCAGATTCCTTAATTGATCATCAAGCTGTGGTACTAGCTGTTTCCGTCGAAGAAAAGGTATTGAAAAAGTGGTACGCAAAAGCAGGCAGGACACCTGGCCATCGATCTTCCAAACAGACCGAAACCTGGTGTTTGCCGTTGCCGAGGTGGTTCTGCTTTTGCAAGTTTTGCGGCACACTTGCGACTTTGGTATTGGTCGGTAAGCAGCTTTAGGGACGTGGCCCGGGCCTTGACCATTGGACGTGACTCAAGGTGCTGTGAAAGGTTTACGGGTGCATATAAAAACTGACCGAGAGTTTGACAGAAGATCTTCAGAACATCCAATCTTCCTGCACCTAGCACTCCAACATAGTCACCGTCTTGCAGAACAATGTCTTCATCTACTCCATTCGAGACGCAGAACAGCGGTAGTGTCGCAGACATGACGTTAGCCTTGGGCGATATGACGGTGGGCGGCGAGTCGGTCAGTATGCCGTCCTATGAGACCACCTGTCCTCTTCTGACCGAACCCTCTCTTTCTAGCCTCATAGAATTATCACCGACTATGCTGCATTAGAAGCCATCCTGGCACGCAGCGGGGACAACGGCAACATTGGGTCGTTTCCACAGCCTCCGGCCATTAATAGTGGCGCCACACGCAGCGGGAGGCTCCCTAACCCCGCAATCGTACCGTGCTGGCACTTGAGCGCTCCATTCAGAGACATAGCTTGTCTTTGGGACGACTACGCCCCCGCTCTGGAACTTTACGAACCCTCGTTGAGCCCACTGAGCCCGGCTCCAAGGCACTCTAAGAAGGACGATAGAAGAACTAAGCATTGTTCGTACTTTTCAGTTCTTCTCGTTGGCCCAACTGACCCAACGTTAGGATTTGCGCTGGACGACTTTATGGTTAGAGAGTCTGCTGTACCATTACTCATTCCCCGTTATCATTCTGCAAAGAGATTGTGTTGTCTGTATTATTCATCGCATATAGAAATCAATAAATCAATGTAGTCCAGCGTATGTCTGATGAGTATAGACGTAGTACTTAGCGCGTCCTCCTAGCTGTCGCTCTCCGGTTCCTCGTCATTTCCTTCATCAGCTCCTTTTCTCTTCCGTCCCTTTGTCTTTTTACCACCGGACGTTCTCGTTGTGCGAGCTTTCTTGTTTTTCTCTGTGCCACCTACGCGTTTGACGGCTCCCCGAACGATATCTGCCAACTCATTCTCCTCAGCTTCTGGAAGCTCTTTATCTAGCCCCATATCCGCTAGACGCTGAAGAACTTGAATTTCCTTTCCCCAAAGTTCCTTTGGTTGTTCAAAGTTTTGTGTTTCGAGGATGAGCGGTATGTTTTGGACACGAGGATCACTGAGAATGTGTCGGAACGTCCGGATACCGAGGTACCCTCTTGGAAAGTTCAGAGAATCATCAATGGATCAGCAACTGTGAGAATGAGAACATACAGTCCAATGTTTTCGTGCCTGTCGCGCTTCGAATCAAGATCGGCCTTCGAGTCATTTAGGTGCATTCCTCGTAGGTATTCCAATCCCACGTTCTCGTCAAATTGAGATACTAGAACAAATCATAAGCAGATTTCTATTTCCAAGTAGTGTATTGCGCATACACATCGCACTTTGCACATGAATTAGTCTGAGAAATCACATTGCGTGGATGTCCACTTACTCCCAGCCCTCCTTTGTTCTAATGTCGTATCCCTGAAAGATTTATGGAATTAGACATGAATAGTAGAGGAATCGCGAACCAATAGAGCCTACAGCTGCAAACATATGACCTAGAGGATAATAGTCATTAAAAAACCAGGACACGTCACATTATGAAGGAACTTACATGTATCCAGGCACACCCCCACTCTCGACTTGTTCTCTACTTTATCAATAATATTTCCCAAATCCGCAAAATCGGCGCCTATCACGTTCCCTGCTCCAGCCTAAGTTCATATGAGGTCTAAATATGCGCATATAACAAGTTGCCGGACCATGTTCTCGATGACAATGATGACCGATTCTGTTTCCTTATGAGCTCTGTTGATGCATTCGGCAATATAAGATATGCATTCCATTCTGGTGATTGTGCCGAGAGAGGATCCTGGACTAGGTGATAGGAGGCCCAAGGAAAGCGCGTCGATGAGAAATGGCCAGGATTAGCGCGTGAAGACTTACTGGAAATTGTACAGCTCGAGACCAAGCTGTTCGCAGCGTTTCAAGTCGTCGATGAAGCACTCGTACGACTTTTCTCGTTTTGCGCTGGAACATCCGATATGTGAACACGCTGAAACTGCGCGAATAAACAGAGATTGAGTGAACATACAAATCTGGATTTCCAAGGTTAATGAGGTAGCTTCCGTGTGGTAACACATGCTTAGCCGCGTAATCATACTCTTTCATACGCGATTTGAAGAGAAATATAGATTTCTCGGTTAATGGCGGAGACGTCCATTTCCGTTGAGACTTGAGAAAGAGAGCAAACGCGTTGGCTCTGGTATGAATGATAGGGATTAGGGACACACTTGAGCTCAACAGTTTCGGGGAAGAATGGAATGACGGCCGTACCCGATAGCTGCGGCATTTACGACTGCATTCTCTACACCGCCTGCAGAAGAGACGTGTGCGCCCACTTTCCATGGGCAAGATTTGTGTCGTTCAAGGTGCTCGCTCTCGTCCGCGTCCAATGTCTTTGCCTTGCATTTTCGGGGAGGTTTTGCCTCAGTCTCACTCTCTAATTCAGGCGTTGCTTTGTGGTCATTAGGGGAACCTGAAATCAACGGTCAGCAGGGAAAAAATGCGGTGTATTGAAAGAAATTACGAGGCGGTGATGGTGCAACACGGTCATCAACTTTAGCAGCTTTGTTTGCTGTTCTTGCACTCTTTTGCTCTTCCCCTTTTGCGACGAGTCTCGAAGACCTTCGAGTAACCGGCATCAAGTCCAGTCTGCTAGAAAATGCAATACGGACCAAAGAAACTTGGGTATAAAATTGAGGGCGTGCTAGTGAAATGGAGGACAAGAGGAACATGAACTCCAAGTGCTAGGCCATACTACTAGTCTTTGTTGTCTTGGACGCAAGCTCTATGACAGTGTCCTCAATGGTATGCTACACGACAGCAATCGCAGTCTCAATGGCATTCCCAAGACCTTCCGTCGTCCCATGGCCATGCATATCTGGTGTGAGCAAATCCAACTCGCCTCGCAACTGCGCATCCTTTGCAACCTTCAACGCCTTTTCAATCGCTCTCATCATAATTCTAGCAGCATCTTTTTCTCCAAGATACTCTAGCATCATCTGGCCGGCCCATATCATCCCAACTGGGTTCGCTATACCCTTACCGGCGATGTCTGGGGCGCTGCCATGAACAGGTTCGAACAAACTCGGAAGCCATTCTGAATTTGGTTTTCCTCTTCGGGTTTTGGCTGTCGGATTCAAGTTGGCAGAGGGCGCGATACCTATGGTGCCAGTGCATGCTGGTCCCAAGTCAGACAGTATGTCTCCAAACAGGTTTGACCCAACGACAACATCAAATGTATGAGGCCTCTGGACGAAATGCGCGCACAGAATGTCGATGTGGTATTTTTCCACTTTGACGTCAGGGTATTCTTTTGATATCGCTTCGACTCGTTCATCCCAGTAAGGCATGGTGATTGAAATACCGTTTGACTTTGTCGCGGATGTCAGCTTTTTCGCTGGTCGACATCTCGCGAGGTCAAATGCAAATCGCAGTACCCGATCTACTCCAATGCGTGTAAAGACTGTGTTCTGGATGACGGTTTCTCTTTCCGTCCCTTCGAAGATCTTCCCTCCGATAGAGCTATATTCTCCCTCTGTGTTCTCTCGCACGATGTAAAAGTCGATCGGCTTGTTCTCGTGGTTGGCCAAAGGAGAAGTAACACCGGGAATGAGTCGACATGGTCTGAGATTGATGTACTGATCGAACTCGCGACGAAATGCGATTAGACTTCCCCACAATGATATGTGGTCTGGAACTGTCGCTGGATCTCCTACTGATCACAGATGTTGGCATTCTGGAATGCGTTGTTTGCGTTGCACAATGGGTCGTAACTCACCGGCACCAAAATAGATTGCGTCGCAAGCTTGCAGTTGTCTCTTCCAATCATCTGGCATCATCTTTCCATGCTTATTGTAATAGATACATGAAGCCCATTCGAAATGTCGAAACTCGAATGTGAATCCGAAACGTTTTGCGGCTGCTTCAAGGCAGCGCAACGCTGGTGGCATGACTTCAAGGCCTATGCCATCGCCTGGAAGAACGGCTATCGTATACGAACGAGGAGATTCCATGGTGGTAAGTGAGATAATGATGCTATGCTTTGGTTCCTGGTATGGCAATGGAGAGGTAGGACACGTTTAGACTTGAATTCAGGAGGATTCCTGTACTGGATTGGAATGGGTATTGAGATGGAAGGTAAATCAGTGTATGCTGTCGAGCATAAATAGGACGTGTGTGAATTACCTGATTGCATACGGCCATGAAGTCACTCTTGCTTTCTACACAACAGGGCCTCTCTGGTGTGGCCTGAGTTGGACGACGCCTCTTGATATCTCTCCCAAGTCTTGCCATTAAATGACCCTTGAACTAGTCGGAACACTTGCGTTTCTACCGACGCTTGTATCGCAACTGCACCACGCGTCCGAGACGCCCATGCCGGTCGTCTTTCAATCGACCATCCTCGTACTTGCAATCACCTCGCAGTACACTCAGAAGACATCGGACTCGTTGCTCGGATTGTTGAATGGGAGTCTACCGTGCCATAGTCCCCCAAGCCTAACGCTTCAAATGACAGCGGCAGCATCAATCCAGCTGTATTTCTCCGTAATCTCTTTCTCTTCACGGGTTACCCTTCAGTTGAAACGTCTCGTGATGAAATGGCATCTTTGTCCGCCTCTGTAGCCCAACTTGCCCATCCCTACCCAACATATGTGACGAACCCTTTTGCTACTCCTTGTCATTACCCCCCTAGTATATTTAAATTCAATCCCTTCCACTCCAAATTCCACTTCCTCTCTTCCTCACCATCTTCAGTGATCGTCAACTCCACACCAAAAATCTAACCCGCTCACTCCAAGCACACATCTAGAAATCCATAATCTGTAGTACATGCAGCGAGATACGTCCACCTGTAATCCATGTTGCCCAGCTCTATCGATGTAATTCTCATTGACTTCATCAATCTCATCGGCACCATATCACGTCCATAATTAATCCATGTTGCTGAGCTCTTTCGATATAATCATCATCGTCTTGATCAATTATACCAAACACAAAGGATTTGAGACGATTTTCCTTCTTCGATGGACAACATCTTGAAAAAATCATTCGCCCGAGCATCCCCGGCGATGCGACGACACATTTCTGAAGCTTGAGATGAGACAATTCAGGTAGCAGCAACTCAGAAGCACCCGAAGGAGTATCGGTGAAGTCTCCAGGGATTGGTACGTAATGTTTGGAAATCTCTCTGAGGACTTCGCTAGGAAACTGACCAATTGGAAAAGGCAGCGATTCTGATGATTGGCATGGAGATGTGCTTGCATGCGGTGAATACTGGCAACTTGATCCTGCATCATCTACGTAGGTTTAATGTTACTATTACTGACAAAACTGGAAATCATAGACTCACTGTAGTCATCCGAGCTGTACTGAGTCGACATGTTTCGCAGTTGTGGATGACTTGTAATCTGGGGTGTGCTCTGCAGACTTGAACATATTCTTCACTGACATGTGCATTAAGGCTAGGTGGACACAACGTGGTCAATAGTAAAGGAGAGTAGAAAGTATAGAAGAAATGAACATGCATGCACAAGAGTCGCCATGGGCGAACGACATTGGTGGACAAGGAAAGACTCGCCCGTGGCCAACTCATCGCACTTTGCCTTCCGTTCCAGTTCACAATATCTATGTGAAAGGCGGGGTTGTCTGCGGGAGTGTGTCAAATGTGTTGATATAACAGGAGTATTTGCACTCGGTTAAAAGCACTCTCAGTATCAAATTCCAGATTAGCAATTCAACAAGTCGCTTCTTGTCCTTGTAGACGTCTACTACACACACTCCCATTCGACACAGGTAGCTGGCAATGTTGGCTGACTGTCCTCACGTGAGATACACCCAGAAAATCTATAAATTCCTCACCTCGATCGTAAGTCACCATTTCCCCAACTTTGTCCTCTCCCACCATCTACCATGCCCACGACAGTTTTGTCCTACCTCACCACTATCCTAGTGCTGATGTTTTCTTCATCTCGCCTTGGCGAGCCCTCGTCGTCTCTTCGCTCACCTTAGGCGGCCGGTACAAGCTCGATTCTGGTCATCGACATGCAAACTAGGTATGCGGTTACGTGGCTCGAACAATTGTCTTTCCTGCGGTTGCGAGATGGCCGCGACATCAGCACCTGTTCTAGCGTTGCAGCCCTGTTCACGCCATCAACATGCAACGTGCAAAAGGTCTGACAATTGAATGGTCACAACGCCATACCTGGGATGCTCAGCCCTCTGGAGAACAACGACGAGCTCACCACGAAGACGGGGACAGTCGCCATTCTGGTTAAGGCGGGTTCGTTGCTCCATGGGTGGGCTGCATGTCTCAGGATCAATTTGTACCGGGCGGGGTGATCAAGAGAATAAAGGTGTATGAGGTGAGCTGTGCTACACTGTGAATGTTAGAACCGCCGAACTGATTTACAATGCATGTGTCAGCAATCACCTTGTTTTCGACACTGGACCAAGCGCAGTGCCTATTCACAACAACCTAGACTTCTCTGGATGATTAATGCACGCGGAACCAGCGTTCGCAGCGATGATGGTGCAACATGACAGGGACCAGCAACGCAACAAGTCAGGATTTCAGAGTTTGGACGGGCATATCACCTATTTAGGCGCCATCACACAGCCCAGAAGGAGGGCGGGCACCAATGCTGCCCGCTTCTCTGGAGGATTGTCACACGCGGAACCAGCATTTGCAGCGATGACGGTGTGACATGAGGGGGACCAGCAGTATGATCACTCAGTCCTCAGGGTGCGACCATGAACACGATATCCTCGCAGACCAGCTGGGCTATCGCTTGTATTGTGGTTCGC
>JNHW02000071.1:0-64669 GCA_001691775.3 Amanita inopinata Kibby_2008 | reverse complement strand
ACTCGGTCACTCGGCTCTCCCGTAATAAGGGTTCCGGCCACCTGCCGCATTTGGGCCAATGTCTCAGACAGTCACTTAATTCCAGCGGACTAAGTAGATGGCCGTGTGAGGGAGATTAGGGTTTAGGGACGAGACAGGCCTCTCACCTTCACTCGATGAACGGGTGAAGACGTTGGGCCTATTAGTTGTAATATATCGAAATTGACAGAGACTAGCCTTGGCTGGAGGTTAAACGTTAAACGTTAAGCGCTGAACGTGAACGTTGATAAGTGTGACGACTGCAACAGGCTCAATTCAGCGACAATCGATAAAGGCTGCGCATATATAATCCAATATATATGATCCCGACGACCGACCGCATGGGGACAACAAACCTCGATAGAATGCTAATGGCTGCTAATGGCTGTGGTGGTTTCCACCACTAACCGCACATGACATTTGATTGGAGTTGTATCCTAGGAAGGCGGGGAGAATGAACCTTTTTTGGGTTATGCCGTGATCAGGGCGAGCTACAATTGCGACCTTGTGGGTGTATGTCATGTGAGGAAAAGATGGAGGCGGAGGCCGAGCCATCTTGCCGTAACTTAAACGTCGAGCGAGGGCGTCGGTGGGTAAATTGTCAAGCGACACGAGTTTATCCCACAACACCTAGCCATTATCGACTACCTTCGACTGCTAATATGGGAAGCAAGGCACATCCGGATGATCACATAACCGCTGCTGTTGTTCCTGGCCGTAGAGTCTCGGGCCACCGTGTATCGAGACATGTATCCGCCAGAAACAAGGGCAGGGCCAAAGGGAAACGCGTAAAGGACGCGAATGATGAAGACTATGGGGAGGAGGAAGAAGGGGGAGAAGAAGAAAGCGACGTGTACGAGAAGGCGTATGAGAGTGACGCGCTGGATGAAGTTTCCGATTCTGACCACACGAAGCAAAAGAGTGGGAAGAGAAAACGCGCCGCTGTGACGAGGACCCGCGCGAGCGCTAGCGTCTCGCCTAGAAAAAGGGCGAGGAAGGCCAAGAGCGACGAGGATGAGGAAGAGGTAGTAGATTTGGAGGAGGGTCAGGAAGTGGTGGGTGTCGTTGTCAAGGCTCCCACAACTGGATTGGGTGAGTGCAGTAGACTCTTTCTGCTGCGCAGAAGGGGCTGAAGTTGGGGGTGGCCAGTGCCGCCTGGACAGATATCGAAGAATACGCTCGATTTTCTGATAAAACTCAAGGATCCAGAGTGTAACGATAGACAATGGTATTTTCTTATGAACCCTCGCCCTCTATTTTCTTTGGTCACTGACGAGTGTACATGGTTAACTTCAAAGGTTCAAGCTACATGGTAAATGACCTTTCCCGCCATCCATCCATCGTTATTGAGCTGACGCGGGCAACAGAACCCGTCTACCGTCAAGCCGAGAGGGAATGGAAAGACTTTGTCGACGTCTTTACCGATTTACTTGTCGAAGCTGACACTCAAATACCGCATTTACCGGCAAAGGACGTTGTCCACCGAATTTATCGCGATGTGAGTTGTCGATCTGTGATTCAAATGGTGTCGGGAGTTTGACGGACGTTGTGATGTGCGATCTGAACAGGTTCGGTTTAGCAACGACAAGACCCCGTATAAAAAGGGATTTTCTGCTAGCTTTTCGAGGAGTGGGAGGAAGGGTATTTTTGCAGGGTGTAAGTGTTGAATAGTATCCTTTGACTTTTTCTTTCTGAATTATAAGCTTTGGTAATGCGTTAAGACCATCTGTGAGTCTTTTTACATGAGTGTCTTGGTTGGTTTATTGACGGGTTGATTGGATGTCAGTGTAGGTACGTTTGTTTTATTTAGACAACGCGACGGTACTGGTTTTGACACGGAACTCTAGTGAAACCGGGAAACGAAAGTATGATCGCAGCTGGGACTTGGTGTCCTGGTAGGAATGAGCTCGCAACCATACGGTATGCCATTCCTCTCCTTCCCCCTGCCCTTGTAACATTACACATTTCAGGGCCAACATCCAACGCAACTCTCGCCGCCTTCGTCAAATCATCTCCTCTCCCGCCTTTGTCGCCCACTTTGGGGAAGCGAAGCCTCACCCCAAAGGACAAAGACAAAATATTTATGGAATGGAGGACGAGTTGAAGGTGGCACCAAAAGGGGTGGGCAAGGATCACAAGGATATTGACTTGCTAAAGTGCCGGTCCTTTGCGGTTGTGCATAGGTTTATGGATCGGGAGGTTTTGGGAGAAGGATGGGCGAGAAAGGTGGTGGATGTGGTGAGTATTATGAGACCCTTTGTGCATTGTTTGAATGATTTGATGGTGGTTGGGGGCGGTGGGGATGACGAGGAGGAGGAGGATGACGAGGAGGAGGAGGATGAGAATGGGGAGGATGAGAATGGGGAGGAGTGAAAGTTATACGACGTCATCTGGTATTGGATATGTGCGCTCTTGTTACTCTTTACTCGGGTTTGTGATGTGACTGAATTATAATAAACACGGCCTCGAAAGGCCTACCATCAATTGACCGTGGGAAACTTCGAGTGAGCACACCGTTTGCACAGCGACCGACCTCGAGTTTTCTTCTCGACCATCAAGCTCTCTCTTTTCTTCCTCTTCCTCCTTCTCCTCCTCCCTCCCTCCCTCTCCTTCACCTCTCCATCTGTTGACCACACAAGGTCACAGTCATCTCCACGTTCTCTGTCGTCTCATCCCCTTCAGGCACAGCATCACCAAAAAAGTATAAAAAATTCCACATTACTATACCGTTCCACGTACACCAACAGGTAGAGGACTTCAACAGGTGACAGACCATCTTAGAGTCTGGAGCCCAAACAGAACAAAAAGAGAAAGAGCGAGTAAGAGAGAGAGAAAACGATGATGAACCGATACTCTTCCGCGTCCATGTCTAGTAACATGAACCCTCAGCCTCACTCCCCGCAGCATCAGCCCCACACCAACACCCACGCCAGACTCGAGTCGACAACGGACCTTGCCCACCTTTCCTCTCCCTCGACGGATATCATCGTCGCTTGCCTCCGTGAGCGGTTCATGTCTGACATTGTCTATACCGGGATCGGAACATCCGCTCTGGTTGCCCTGAACCCTCACAAGTACGTCTCCTCCAATTCGGACTCGGTCCTCCAAAAGTATGCGACCGAGTACAGAGATACGAGCGAGAGGGACAAGGGTCAGAGCTTGCCACCCCATATTTTCCAGCTGGCGAATAATGCATATTATCATATGAAGAGGACGACGCAGGATCAATGTATCTTGTTTAGGTGAGTGTAGCCTCTTGAATGGTTGATGATTGCCGAATTCTGATATCGTCGCAGCGGTGAGACCTCGAGTGGGAAATCTGAGAATCGGAGGTTGGCGATCAAGGCTTTGCTCGAATTGAGCGTCAGCAATCCCGGAAAGAAAGGATCCAAATTAGGCACTCAAGTTCCCGCCTCTGAGTTTGTGCTCGAGTCGTTTGGAAATGCGCGCACGCTCTTCAATCCGAATGCCTCTCGCTTTGGAAAGTATACTGAACTCCAGTTTACCGAGCGCGGCCGTCTGTGTGGTGTCAAGACCCTAGATTATTATCTCGAGCGGAATAGGGTCGCGGGTGTACCCTCGGGCGAGAGGAATTTCCACATCTTTTACTATTTAGTAGCGGGCGCATCGACAGAGGAAAGGACTCATTTGCATTTAACCGACAAAGTGGCATACAGGTATCTGGGGCAGCGCACTGCGCAGAGCGGTAGAGTAGCTGGTGGAGGCGGCGGAGGCATGGGCGGGAGAGACGAAGACGCGATTCGATTCGATCAGCTCAAGGTTGCGCTCAAGACGATTGGTCTCTCAAAGCGCCATGTTGCCCAGACGTGCCAGTTGATCGCTGCCATCCTCCATTTGGGCAACCTCGAGTTTACGATTGACAGGCACCGCAATGAAGATGCTGCCGTGGTAAGGAACACAGACGTGTTGGCCATCGTTGCCGAGTTTTTGGGTGTCCAGGCTAGCGCGTTGGAAAGTGCGCTGTCATACAAGACAAAGATGCTCAAGAAGGAGTTGTGCACCGTCTTTCTTGATCCTGATGGTGCATCGGATAACCGAGACGATTTAGCCAAGACGCTCTATTCGCTTTTGTTTGGATGGTTGAACGAACATGTCAATCAGCGACTTTGCAGGGATGATTTCAGCACGTTCATCGGACTGTTTGATCTTCCCGGACCTCAAAACCAGACAAGCAGGGCCAACACTCTGGACCAGTTCTGCATCAACTTTGCCAATGAGCGTCTCCAGCACTTTATCCAGCGCCGTCTCTTTGAGAGCCACGTCAACGAGTATAATGTAGAAGGGATTGCGCGGTTCGTTCCTCATGTGCCTTACTTTGACAATTCAGAGTGCGTGAGGTTGTTGCAAAACAAGCCTGGTGGGTTGATCCACATCATGGACGATCAGGCGAGAAAAGCTCCTAGAAAGACGGATCATACGATGTTGGAGGCATTCCAGAAGAGATGGGGTAACCACTCATCGTTCAAGGCGGGTGCGATGGACCGTAGCGGGTTCCCTACCTTTACCGTGAACCATTATAATGGCCCAGTGACCTACTCTTCGGAGGGATTCCTCGAGCGTAACTTGGATGCGCTCAACCCCGACTTTGTTTCTCTCCTGAGGGGCAACACGGATGCGCCTGGAAGTGGCCTGGGAACCGACGGATCCGGGTCGATCAATCCATTTGTGAAAGGCTTGTTTTCGGGCAAGGCGATTGCGACGCAGGCTCACCCGAGGAATGAGGATACGATTGTGGCTGCGCAGCAGCTTGTGAAGCCAATGAGGGCACCGTCGACGAGGAGGAAAGGAGCGCAAGGTGGCGCAAGGAAGATGCCAACGCTGTTGGAAGGATCTGTGGAAGGTGTGGACGAAAAAGAGAGGGAGAGGGACGAGGATGAAACCGTTGGCGAGGGCAAGGGCGGAGTAGGGGCGGATGGCAAGGCATGCGTCGCTGGCGAATTCAAGGCAGCACTCGACACACTCTTTGACACACTCGAGGAAACGCAGTCTTGGTATGTGTTTTGTATCAACCCAAATGACTCACAGCTGCCAAACCAGCTGGAAGGCCGAAGTGTCAAGGGGCAGGTCAGGAGCATGGGGCTGGCAGAGATTGCGAGACGGTGTGTGAATATGTTTGAGGTTGGGATGATGCCAAGCGAGTTTTGCGAGAGGTATCGGGAAGGTTTGGAAGACAAGGGTGTGGTAGAGGGTGAAGAGCGCGAGAGGATTGAGCAGGCTAGGACGGCGTTTGGGTTGGAGGAGAGGGATTTGCTGATTGGCCAGCAAAAGGTATCGATATCTTTTCTTTTACTCCTGAAGGGAAAGGAGGGCTGACGGGCGGCGCGGGAACAGGTGTTTTTGTCCCAGTTGGCGTTCCACAGGTTTGAAGATCAAATTCGGTCAAGAGATGTCGAAGAGCAAAAGAGGAACAGGCTTCGCGCGGCTGAAGCTGAAGCTGGGCTTGACCCCCGTTCAATGAGTGACCCCTATGGTCCTTATCCTGCCTCGGTGGAAGGTGATTGGGGAGCTGGCGGGTATGCCGAGACGGGTTTCAATGCGTCTGCTCAGCATCTTCCTCTTGTGGCCAATGCGTCACCCTTCCAGCGTGCCGACCTCTACGATGATGAGTTTGACGAGCGCAAGTCGTTGAGGAGTGATGATTTCGACGGCAGAAGTAATTACACGAGTCAAAGGGATGACACGTCGAATTATGGTTCAGAGAGCTATGCGCCTTCGAGGAACATGTTCCAAGGTGCGGATGGTAAAGGCGTCAACAGGGCCCTGTTGGAGAAGGAGGCGTTGGCAGGTGAAATTCAGGAGGGGGAGACAACGGAGGTGTTGAAGGAGAGTTCGGCGAGGAGGAGATGGGTCGCCCTCTGCTGGATCTTGACCTGGTGGATTCCGACACCGCTCTTGAAGTATGTTGGTCGGATGAAGCGCATGGACGTGCGACAAGCCTGGCGTGAAAAACTGGCGCTCAATCTGCTCATTTGGTTTGTCTGCGCCTGTGCCGTGTTCGTGATTGCGGTGTTGGGCAGGTTGATTTGTCCGAGGGAGCATGTATTCAACACGAGCGAGTTGGCGTCGCATACGTTCCAGTTGAACCCGGCCAATGTCTTTACAGCGGTCCGTGGCGAGATCTTTGATTTGACGACGGTGGCGGCGACACACGCGAGAATTGTGAATGTGGTACCGACCAAGAGTGTGC
The DNA here is from genome assembly GCA_001691775.3 of Amanita inopinata Kibby_2008. Taxonomy (NCBI): domain Eukaryota; kingdom Fungi; phylum Basidiomycota; class Agaricomycetes; order Agaricales; family Amanitaceae; genus Amanita; species Amanita inopinata. The sequence continues at coordinate 58,443 of JNHW02000071.1, read as the reverse complement.
TAAAGTATGGCGGCAAGGTTACCGATGATTTGTTCCCTGTTCAGATCAGCGCGCTGTGCAATGGTATCACAGGCACCGTCAGTCCCTACGTGACGCTCAACACGAAGAATACGTCCATAGAAGAGAATGCACAGTATCACGACTTCCGGATTACGACGACGGATTATAGGCCTGATTGGTACTTTGAGCGGATGGTTGAGATGCGGTACACTGCTCGTGTTGGCTTTCTCGGTTATACGCGCAAGGAGATTCGGAATATGGCGAACACGGGACGCTCGGTCGGGGTGTACAATGACCTGATCTATGATGTGACCCCTTACCTTCGTACGCCTCCTGGTCGACAAGGACCACCAAATACGCAGCCCCCGATGGTGGACACAGAGTTCATGAGTGGAGATGTGTTGGACGTGTTCAAGTTTGGTGCCGGTGGTGATGTGACGAAGCAGTTGGACAATCTGAGGATCAACAGGGACGTGTTGGCGCGCCAAAAAGTGTGCCTGCGCAATCTATTCTTGATTGGCAAGGTCGACAACCGTGATTCGCCCCAATGTCGGTTCTCCCAGGGCATCTTGTTGGCACTCTCGATTATGATGGTGTCTGTCATTGGCTTCAAGTTTTTGGCTTCGATCAACTTTGGGGCTGAACGAGCGCCCGAGGAACATGACAAGTTTGTGATCTGCCAGGTTCCGTGTTATACTGAAGGCGACTCGTCTCTGCGCCGCACCATTGACTCGCTGGCACAGCTCAAGTATGATGATAAGCGCAAGCTGTTGGTGATCATCTGTGATGGCATGATTGTTGGATCTGGCAATGACCGTCCGACGCCGAGGATCGTGCTGGACATTTTGGGTGCCGACCCGAATCTGGATCCTGAGCCGCTAAGCTTTGTTTCGCTCGGAGAAGGTGCGAAGCAGCATAATATGGGTAAAGTTTATTCGGGCTTGTATGAGTGTTCTGGACATGTCGTGCCGTATATGGTGGTTGTCAAGCTGGGGAAGCCGACGGAGAGGCAGAGGCCTGGTAATCGAGGAAAGCGGGATTCGCAAATGCTGTTGATGCACTTTTTGAACAAGGTGAGTGGGACAACGTTCCTCGATGAGATAGCGAGGGGAGATGACTGAATGATTCGGGTTGGGGGTACAGGTCCACTTTAATGCGGCGATGAACCCACTCGAGTTGGAGATGTACCATCAGATCAAGAATGTGATTGGTGTTAATCCGACGTTTTACGAGTATTTGTTCATGGTGGATGCGGATACGACTGTTGATCCTCTATCGCTTAATCGGCTGATTTCTGCGTGAGTTTTTGGTTTGCAGTTTTTTGATTGACGGAAGATGTGCTGAATTTGGGCTCAAGGATGATTCATGACAAGAAGTTGCTCGGTGTGTGTGGAGAGACAGAGTTGGCAAACGCCAAGCAGTCGATTATCACCATGATGCAGGTCTACGAGTACTTCATCTCGCATCACATGGCCAAGGCATTCGAAAGTCTGTTCGGCTCCGTCACCTGTCTTCCCGGTTGTTTCACGCTCTATCGTCTGCGCACACCCGATACACACAAGCCACTGCTCATCTCCAACCAGATGATTACCGACTACGCCGAAAACCGCGTCGATACATTGCACATGAAGAATCTCTTGCATCTTGGTGAAGATCGGTATCTGACGACGTTACTACTCAAGCATTTCCCGGCGTTCAAGACGCAATTTACGCGTGACGCCCATGCATTTACGGTTGCCCCCGATGATTGGAAGGTGCTCTTGTCTCAGAGGCGGCGCTGGATCAATTCGACGGTGCATAATTTGGGAGAATTGATGTTTTTGGAACAGCTCTGCGGTTTCTGTTGTTTCTCGATGCGGTTTGTGGTTATGATTGATCTGATGTCGACCTTGACGCAGCCTGTTACTGTGGCCTATGTAAGCTGCGTTTTTTTGTGGATGAGTGGACGGTTTTTGCTGACTAGGGACGTGACAGATTGTGTATCTGATTTACGAGGTTTCTGTGGGCACGGATCAGCAAACGATTCAGCTTGCGTTGATCATGATTGGCGCGATTTATGGGTTGCAAGCGCTCGTGTTTATTATGCGACGCAAGTGGGATATGATTGGCTGGATGTTGTTCTATATTCTTGCCATTCCCGCCTTTTCCTTCTTTTTGCCGCTTTACTCGTTTTGGAAGATGGACGATTTCTCGTGGGGCGCGACTCGTGTCGTGTTGGGCGAATCTGGAAAGAAGATTATCATTCATGTGAGTGGTTTTGCTGTATATATGTTGGGTATGGCTGATGAATGGTGTTGACAGGATGAGGGTAAATTTGATCCGAAATCGATACCTTTGAAATCTTGGAATGACTATGTGCGTGGCTGTCGCCTTCACTGGTTTGTCTGCTTGTACTGACGCGCTGGTGTAGGAAAATGAGCTTTGGGACAAGGAATCGAATCATTCTATTGGATCATGGGTGCCGCCGACCAAGCTCAAGAATGATGGCTATGCTGAATCCCGAACGGCTTCTTTGTACGGTCGCGAGACGTACTATGAGCCTCGCGCTCAATCACCTGCTCCATCTCAATTCGGGGTCTTCCCACCTCCTGGTTACCAATCTGGCCGCAATACGCCTCTATCTAACCTGCGACCTCTGAGCGACGCGAACTTGCTCTACCAGCCGTCTCCTTCGCGGCCGGTGACAAACTATCTGGATATGCCCGTATCAATGATGCGCTCGCCTGATGACGCTGCTGATTTGTCACCTGGTGCACCGACAGACGCCGAATTGGAGCGTGCGGTGCAGGATGTGTTGCGGAGGGCTGATTTGAACTCGGTCACGAAGCGGGAGGTGAGGCGGCAGCTTGAGGGGCAGTTTGGAATGGACTTGATGACGAGGAAGGCGACGATTAATGCTGCGATTGATCGTGTGCTGTTGAGCCATGCTTGACCGATTGATGGCGTTCTGGATACATCTTTTCTTTCTCTTCATGGAGCGGACTGATGCACTACTTTTTCTTGGCTTGGCGCATGCATACATGCATTGCATATCCATTTCCCACTCCCATCGTCTATCCCTGACATTCCACTGCTCATGACGAATGAACTGTGCCGCTTGCCTTTCTTTCTCTTACATTAGCATCCATACCCTACATATGCCCACAGGACATTCTCTAGCACTCTGGCAAGCAAACCGTGTTCGTAATATCTCCTCTCTTATCCTTCCATCGAATCGAACTTTTACTATAATATAGGACTTTCTCTTTCTTTCTACTCTCATTTATATTGACAATGCATAGACTTGCAAATGACCATAATGAAAGAATTTTTAAAAGTTTTGGAAATTGGGATGTATTACAGCAGGGCTGTACTTTGTTAGTGTTGAGTAATACAGATTGTGCATGTTGAGAATAAGGTGATGTGATGGTTTTGTGAGATTGGGATTTAGGATACAAAGTCAACCTTTGATGTCCAGCTCGTAAATCATGACAAAAATGGGGAAAAAGGGGGAAGGACTAGTAGTTTCCTTAATCGAATGGAACGGGACGGATGCCGGGTCCGCCGAGTGTGAGACCGGGTTGTTTCTTTTCTTTTTCTGCTTTGGCGGCCGCGAAGACGGAGGGAACTGGAATACCGCAACAGTCACCCCAACCCAACATTTCTGCTGAAGGTCTGCCTGTCGCTACGTGTCCATGTCCGTGCACATCGACCGCCGAGACGCCGTTGGACTGTAATTGGGGGAGGGCGGGTCCTTGGTAGGGGAGGATGGAGCCGAAGAGAAAGTGTTGGATGACGGGGAGTTTGTTGAGGACTTCGGCTTGGTACATTTTGATCATGCCCGAGTTAACTTTGTCCCACGTTTTGACCTAGAATTGGTGATAAGCGTGGTTTGTGGAGGGTGGAGAAGGCAGGAGACGAGGGAACGTACGGCTGAGATGTCGTCTAGCATTGGAGAGTGCCACCGGAGAGAGGCGGTTTTGATCTGGAAAAGTGGTTGGATAAGCGGGTGGGTGCGTGAAAGAGGAAGAAGGGAGAGGGAGCTGACCGAGTTGATAAAGGCTATGCAGGCAAAATACATGTAGTGTTTTGAGTATTCGTCGACAATTTCGCTGTCGTGAATTGCTCGGGGCCGGATGTATTTGTGTCCTGTTGGAAAGGGTAAGAGGTCATGTTGGAGTGTGAGGTGTAGGTTTGGGCGTATTTACCTCGTAGTTGGGCGGATCCCCAGAGGAAGGGGAGGAAGTGGTAATCGTCGAGGCCCCAGACGCCGTGAGACCCAGCGGGTTCTAACCAGTATGCTGACTGGAGGGTGCGCATGACTTGGATGTACCTTTAGTAAAACAAGGCGGATTAGGTCGGCGCGAGGGATAGTGGAGGAACCATGGTTTACCTCCAGAATACGCGGAGGACGAGAGCTTTGTAATCGGGTTTGGATACGACGCCTAACCGTTCGAGACAGATGCTGTGGAAGCATAGATTCGTAAGTGTCGTTGTGAACGCTAATGCAAACGTACAGCCAGCATAGAAAATTGAGTTCCATGCCACTACCATAGTCGATACGCGTTCTGTTGCCCCATGATTCGTTCAAGTATGTCGAGGCTTCTGGGATGGCTTCTCGTGGAAATTCGGGGAGTGTTTCGTGTTGTGAGGGCGAAATCTGTTGAGTGGCCCGGGCAAGAGGGATAAACGATGGATCAGGAGCGAGATGGGGGGGAAGATGTAGGACGAAATGGGACTGGCGTACCTCGGATACTTTGTCATAGAACGTTCTGAATGCGGGATTTCCGAATCTCGAGGCAGAATTATCAACGGGTGGTGTTTCCTTGGCCAACTGTTCTATCTGATTAAGGATGTTCAATATAGCCGTGACACCCTACATGTAGAATACAGTGCATGAAGAGAATGAGTCTCCGTGCGACTGGACGGTTGGGCATGTCCTCACAGGTGATACAATGCACTCGTCGGTAAGCTTGGTATTGATGACTGCCTCATTGAGGGCTTCAATGTAAGAAAGAATATCTTGTCTTGTTTGAGAGGTCTGAAACCATTCTAGCTGTTCTGGGGAGAGAATGGCTCTTTGTGGAATCCGATATTCAGACATGATGTGTTCAACAAACTGTTAAGCCGAGGCTGTCAGCTATGCTGGGCTTTGTCACTGGCTCGGTCCTGGTCAAGTAAGGACGTCCCTTTCTCTCAAAGGGTCGGCGTCTCGGGAGATCCAGCTATCTTTGTTTGGCATTGTCATGTATGTTGTTATTTGGCAACTTTGTATGATCCAAACAAAAAAGGTCAGTGGCCTTGGAGTTGTCGTGTCGTTCCTGAGAATGATTTTCATGACAATTGCACCACATGACGGCTGTGAGTGATTACGAGCGTGTCATTGACCATTTTGAATTGATAAAAAAAGGCACGTTGCCCTTTGTGCCCATTGGCGAGATGCTCAGGCTTATTGTCTTTCAAAGTACAAACAAGGATAAACAAGCGAGCTAATTGTTCTCCAGTTCATTGTCCCTTTCGCACACCACAACAAAAGTGGCCTTGCAAGAATTTGAAATGCAGTTAACTTTCCCCCGTTTACCATCATGCGTCGCAATACGACACTCGCGGTCGAGACGACGGCGACGACGCCAAATGACCTCCCTTACGAACTCGAAATATCGCCACGATCCTCCGTGTACACTACAAGCGATTATGATATCAAGTCTACCATTTCAAACACTCCACCGCCTATGCCTCTGCCATCGCCCCAACAGCAGGAACCACCTCAACTCCAGCCCTCCATCCGACAACTCTTCTCCCTCCTCTCACAGCGACATACCTTCTTCCTTCTCCTACCTGCCATATCTGCTTCCATTATCGCAGGCGGTGTGGCACCCTTCATGACATACGTTGTCGGAGAGGCATTCAATGCCTTTGCTCAATTCCCACTGACACCAAATCCACCTCAAGAAGCCAAGGACAAGCTCCTACGTGGTGTAGGTTCAGCCGCCCTCGAACTTGTCGCCTTGGCTGTTGGGTCACTAGCTCTAAGTAGCTTGACGTCAACTCTATGGATCTGGATAGGTGAAAAGAACGCGTTGGCTGTCCGGAAACGTGTCTATTGTGCTGTCACGGAGAAGGACATGTCGTGGTTTGACACCAAGATGGGCGCAGATAATGCTGTCCAGTCATCTACTGGAGATGAACAGAATGGGCCTCTTGGCGCAGGCGGCCTTATGGTTAAATTTGCCAGGTAATGCACTTGCTACATTTTGAATTGACATGCTCTGATCAATACCACCAGAGAAACAGACGACGTTCGTATGGCCTCGTCGCTAGCTTCCGGAATGCTTGTACAATATCTTATGACGACAATCACCTGTCTAGTTCTCGCCTTCACACGTTCCTGGGCTCTGACCCTAGTCATTCTCTTAGCTGTACCTATTCTCACCTTGATTCAAGGTCTCTCTCAGTCTATTGCGGGTCCTCTCCTCGCACGGGAACGCGCGCATTCCGCTACTGCAGCTACTCTCATTGATAGAGCGATTGCAGGAATAGCCACCGTCAAAGCCTTCAATGCTGTTCCCCATGAGCTGTCCTCCACATCTACCAACCTCGACACCTTGGAAAGAGCTGCTGGCATCTTGACCGCAGTCTGGAGTGTCACTTCGGGTCTCGCGCAGTTTGTCATGATGGGCATGTTTGTCCAAGGTTTCTGGTTCGGTTCCAAGCTCATCAGAGATGGCACCGTCAAACCTGGTGACGTGATGGCAGTGTTCTGGGCGTGTTTGATCGCGACTAGCAATCTCCAAATGTGTATCCCTCAATTCATTGTCGTCGCAAAAGGAAAATTCGCCATGGCTTCGCTTCTCTCTCTCGCTGGCCCCAACGTTGGTAACAATGATGCCGTCCCTCCCAATACACCTATGTCTCCATTGCTCTCTACATCCTCCTTCTACTCCCACCCACGTAATTCTCTTTACCCCTCACGACGTCGTGCCACAACAAACCAGATGTTGCGAAAGATCACGCCAGCAAGATGTATGGGCGAAATATCGCTTCACAGTGTGACTTTTGCGTACCCCTCACGTCCCGATACCAACGTCCTTACCGATGTTTCGATCTACCTCCCCGCCAACGAAACCACATTCATCGTTGGTGCCTCTGGATCTGGCAAGTCGACTATTGCACAGCTCCTGCTCCGGATGTACCATCCTCAACTGGGCACAGTGCAGTTGGACGACCAGGACGTCAGATACATTGATGAACCATGGATGCGTCAAAATATCATGGGCGTTCGTCAGGGCGAGTGTGTGATTGTGGATGGCAGCGTTTGGGACAATATTGTGCTTGGCGCAATCGATAGTGATGACGTGAGCCAGGAAGACGTTGAGGAGGCGTGTAGGGCTGCAATGGTCCATGATTTTGTTAGGGACCTTCCAGACGGATACGATACGCATCTCGGCGCAGGCGGTATTGGCTTGAGCGGTGGACAAAGACAAAGACTAGCGCTTGCGAGGGCAAGACTGAGAAATCCTCCTGTACTTATACTTGGTATGTCATCCATTCCCTTCATTTCTCATTCATGCTCACCATTGTCATTGCAGATGAAGCGACCTCCGCGCTGGACGCAACCTCGCGCATACTTGTATTCGAAGCGCTCAAACGATGGCGCGCAAACAAAACAACAATAGTTATTACACATGATCTTTCACAAATTCAAGCTACAGATTTCGTTTATGTTCTCAAGGATGGATGTGTTGTCGAGCAGGGATATCGAGCAGATCTCGAGAAATCCAGGCGCAAAGAAGAAAGCGAGTTTTATTCCATGCTCGATGCTCAGATGCAAACGGGCGGATTTCTTCCCGAGAAGGGCGTCGACGGTGATGTGGATGCAAATCCTGTCGAGCTGGATGACGACGAGCCGGAAGAATCGGTGGAAGTTCCCTTTAGTTTCCAACATCAGACTATGGGTCGGCCAAGACTATCGAGGCCAGGAACATCTTTAGCCAATTGGATGTTCGACGTCGTCGCTGATTTGACTTCGGCTTCGACAAGAGTACAAGCGCCTGCTGTGCCGCCCGCCACGTTGACAAGTGGTCGCGGTGTAACTCAACCTCTTAACCGCTTCGTTCCTCTTGAGGCTTTCAGCGGTGAAATGACGCAAGATAGGGATCTCGAGTTGGCTCACGCTTTGTGCGAAGGCGGGTTCGAGAACAGAAGAGGTCGGAGACGTCCAAACAGTATTTCAATTCCAAGTTTTGCGTTGCCGACGATTCCAAGCTCTGCAAGGACGGTCATCAGTCGAAGACTCAGTTTGCAATTTACCCCTTCTTCACCCGTGTTTGCCATTGGCGCCGCAGTCCCTTGGGAGAATCAAGATGATCCCAACAGTTCAACGAAGCTGATCTATGATGATGACGACTTTGAAGGAGAGAAGGATACGGTTAAGAAAAGTGCGAATTCGGCGACAGAGAAGAGACAGGGTGGTCGTGTTCGTGCGAGGTGGGATAATACCGCGATTGTCCCACTTGAATCGGTTAGGATCGATCCCAAAGTGAAGGACCTACAGTCTTCCGTTGATGTCGCCGAAGAGCGGCCACAATTCTGGACGTTGGTACGCTCCATCTACCCGACCATACCTAACAAACCCATGTTCTTCCTTGGCCTTGCCTGCTGCCTTGCGAGCGGAGCGATGACGCCTATTTTCTCGTTCCTCTTGTCAAGGCTTTTGTTCGAGGTATCTACTGGTGCCCGAGACACTGGCATTATCAACAAGTACGGAGGAATTGTACTAGCTATCGCTGCGATGGATGGTATTCTGTTGGGTACCAAGTACTTTATTATGGAATCGCGCGGTATGGCTTGGATCACTCGCATTCGCAAGTATGCATTGGCAAAGATACTGGCACAAGACAAGAAGTACTTTGACAAAGAAGAGAACGCGCCTAGTAGGCTCGTTCAAACGTTGGTAAAAGATGGAGACGATGCACGAAATCTGGTTTCCGTCGTTATGGGCCAGTGTCTCGTCGTTGGCGCCATGCTTGGGGTCGGCCTGACCTGGGCCATTATCAGGGGTTGGCAGTTGACGCTCGCCGGTGTGGCTATCGCTCCAGTGTTCGCCGGTGTAATGGCTCTGCAAACTGGATTGGTCGCTGGATGCGAAGTGAGGAACAAGCGAGCAAGAGAGGAGGTCGCTCAAAGTTACTATGATGCCATCTTGAACATTCGTGGAATCAGGTCGATGTCGATCGAGAACGTGTTTAGGGCTCGCTTTGAGAGGGCTGCAGACAAGGCTCTCTCGACTGGCTTGAAGGGTGCGATGGTTGAAGGCTGTACCTATGGTGTTGCGAGTGGCCTGATCTATTTTGCGGAAGCCCTCTTGTTCTACGTTGGCGCTGTCCTCATCGCCAGAGGCACCTATACCTATCTTCAAATGGTGGAAGTGTTGAACCTCGTTGTCTTTTCGGTCAGTATCGGATCGCAGCTCATGGCATTCAGTAAGTCGAACAGTTGTCTCGCATACGTATTGAGAGCTCATTGTTTTGTTTGTAGCTCAAAAAATCGCCAAGTCCATTCAGGCTACCAGCGACTTTGACAGGTTGCTCAAGCTTAGCACGCATACTGAGGAATCGCGCGGTGTACTTCGTCCACCCATTTCCGGGCCCATCGATTTCGCTCGGGTGGATTTCTCTTACCCAGAGCGCGCTGAAGCTCCCGTCTTGAAGAATGTGAACATGAGCGTCGCAGAAGGCGAATGCGTAGCAGTCGTCGGCCCCTCTGGCTCTGGAAAATCTACGATCGCCTCTCTCCTCCAACGCTTGTACGAGCCGTCATCTGGTGTTATCTCTGTCGGTAGCACCCCATTGCACATGATCAACGTTGAACATCTTCGCAATCACGTCTCTGTCGTCAGCCAAAATCCGAATCTTTTCGATGCTTCCATAGCTGAAAACATTCGCTACGGCAATAAATCGATCAGTGATGAGGATATCCGGTGTGCAGCAAAGGCAGCACAAGTTCATGAGTTTATCATGTCTCTTCCTCAAGGATACGACACCCTGGTGGGCGAAAATGCGGCGTTGATTTCAGGAGGGCAGGCACAACGTATTCAGATTGCGAGAGCCTTGGCGAGGCCCGCGTCCATCTTGATCTTGGACGAGTGTACGAGCGCATTGGATCCTTCGAATCAAGCTGCAGTCCTCGAGACGGTCAAGGAAGCTAAAGTAGGCCGTACGACGATCATGGTGACGCACAAGCTGGCGGTGATGCAGATGTGTGACCGAATTATATTGGTTGATGGTGGAGAGGTGAAGGAGGAGGGAACGTATGATGAGTTGATGGAACGACGCGGTTTCTTTGCCACCCTCGCAGGCGGTGGTGAATGGATTGGAGATTGAACGTTCGGATTTTCTGTTTTTTTTTTGTTTATTGTTCATTTGCTTTCTGGGTGAGAAACCCTCTTGTCTTTCGTTTCGTGTACCTTCTTTTTTTTTTTTTTCGCATCTTTTCATTCGGCAACTGACATGCACCATCTCACGCAATAGGCACTCTGTAGTTTACTCGTCACATAACTCATCATTACCTTTGTACAGTCGACACTATTAGTAGTTAGTAGTAGTAGTAGCATGGAATAGAATGCATCGTTGAACAAGTTGGTTGTGACCGGATCCTATTGAAGTCATTGAACTGTTTTGAGCAAAATCTGGAGACGATACGTATATATACTATCTCATGTACCGACAATCTCATGTCAATGTAGGTAGTTCTAGCATCCCTCCCCCTCCCAACCTGTGATCCAGCCAAGCCTTTGTCTCCACCGGAATGGAAGCTGCTGCTTAAATAACACTCCGCCGCCACTTTGTTTTCTGCCCAGACTCATCCAAGCCCCTCACGAGCAATTATTAATTAGATTCTAGCCATGACTCCCACTGCGCGGCATCTTTTAAATATGGCCATGTCAGCTATATTACACTGACTCCAAAAGCTTTTAATTACTTGTTGACTTACCCCACCCAACCCCCCCCCCCCCCTTGTCTCAACAAGTTCCACAAAAAAAAAAGAGTGAGACCTTTTGTGGTACTACCCAGAAACTATGCCCTTCCAAGTTGCATCAACAACGACAACAACAACGACGATGACGACGCACGTCATCCACCATTTCCAGCCGACGCGAAGAATACCACAACGGCACTGGACGGGATACGAAACGATACATGGCTCAGACGGACATTGGACGATCACCTTTAGCCTCCAAGGCTCGTTCGATTGTCCGACTCCCCACATGAGCTTTGACCTCGAGCACCGCACAAAGCCTGAAATCGTCGAGGGCGGTGAAGTTGCCGATATACACCGCCCGGCTATCCAGTCTGCACAGGAGGGAAGGTGGCATGTGTATCATTTGACGATTGAGGGACGTGAGGATGAGATGAAGGCGGTGGAGGAGAGGCAGAAGAGGATGGGCGGGCGGGTTTATGATTGGAATATGACTCTGTTGCTGCACGAGTCGAGGCCGCTTAATAAAAAGCTGGTGGACAAGATATTGCGGTGGCAGTTGAGCTCGCCTGGTGAGTGTTTTTTCTCTGACCTGGTGGTGTTTTCCCGAATTTTCCCGAATTGAACGAAAGATATGCCTCCCCATCCATAGACCATTGGAAATGGTTCGCTGGCAAAAGGCGAAATGACGGGCACCACGCGTTTTATATGAACCACCACGACTGGACAGAAGTTGAGCAAAGTCAGTCGTGTCTTACACTCTTCCCCTCGTTACTCTGACAAAGTATACCACACCAGTCCAATGCCCACACGACATGATATTCGTCGGCCACCCCGAACAATGCGTTGACGATATCATAACAGCCTACGCTGAGCAAGTGGAAGAGGTCAAGGAAAAAGAAAAGGAGAAAGAGGGCGAAGAGGAGCTTACACCGAAACTCGCTACCCGAGAGCTCAAGTCGGAGGACGTAGCGAAGAGGGGTATGGAGAAGGTGTTCAATCATGGATGCGTCCTGCCAAAGATCGGGCGCGTTTTTGCCATCAAGGACGATTATGGGTTCGTCCTCATTGCGAATGAGCGTTGAGGTATGTTGTAAATGTAGGTTGTATCCTTGTGCGGTGGCAGTATCTCGAGTCTGTGTTCTTGTTAGTTCATCGCTTGTAAAAGATGTGATTAGCGTCGAGAAAGTTATTGAGGCCCCACAAAACATCCATGCAGCCCATATGAAAAGCAAGAACATGACATTACCATCAAGCAATGAGACCCTACAGTCTATGAAAACCTAGAAATCGTCTCGGCCAAAAAAACGCCACTAGTCCAACACCACCAAGCATTCACGTTACCTCATTCTAAACGCTGTCCTTCAAATCGACAATAACAGGCTGAAACCCGGGCCCACCAAACGGGACCAATCTTCCGCCATCGCGTATGGCCCTTCGACCCATCGCAGTATTCGAAGCGTTAACAAACACAGTGTTGCCACCACCACCAGCCTTAGCGATCTCCTCCGTCTGCTCTGGCTGCTGGTAGTTTTGCACAGAAGGACAGACTGGCGAGTCAGGATCCCACGTATGTATATACGCCCCATGCGCCTCGTGAATGTGTCCAAAGACATGCAGACGCGGACGAAGCTGTGCGACTCGTGCAGCGAGAGCTTCGCAACCTACTTTATCACCCCTCCTCGTCTCGTCAAAAACACCGTGGGGCGGTCCGTGTGTTAATCTGTCAAAAGTCGTTGGTTTAATATTAGTGGCAGATGTGTGGGGAGAGAGAGAAAGGGAACGACTTGCAGTATATCGGTTTTGGGGAATTTATCCACAATTTCTGTTTCCAAAAAGCAAAAAAGTGGGTGACAGTTGGGAAGAGCAGAGGAGGAGTAACTGACCATGAGCTTTCGCCCTCTCATAATTGAACGCCCAATCAAAAAACCAAGGTTGCCACTTTGTCTGGCAGTCAGCAAAGCACGCATCGAACGACGTGAGGGGGGGGGGGAATGAACCCACCGGAGACCCATAGACACTCCACATCCTCCCCCCCTCCCTCACCCTAAACCGATACTCTTCACACTCCAAATAAACAATCCCAGCCTCCCTCATCATCTCCACAACCTTCTTCCTGTCCTAAACGTACGCGAATGAGTGAGTGCAAGTCGATCCAAATACGAGTACGAGCACGAGTAAAGACACACCTGCTTCTTTTCATGCCACCCCCTCCAATCCGTTTCATACCACTCTTGATGCAACGGTAAATCATGATTCCCCGCAATAACTCTATCCCCATAAACAAACCCACTACGAAAGAGAGAGAGGGGGGGGAAAGGAGGGGACGCACATCTTAACCTTATGCGGCAACCCCGCCAACCACTTGACAACCTCCTCCTCAAACTCCTCCTCCCTCCCCATCCTGGTCAGATCCCCCGCGTGCAACAGGACGTCGCCCCAAGGAACGGAAGAGGGGAATTGGGAGCCGCGGTTGTGCGTGTCGCTTATAGAGACGAAGCGCGTCCATGCTTCCCCTTCCGGGTGGGGGAGAGCCGGTTCACGTTGATACTCATACTCCAAATGGACCACCTCGCTCGCAGAAGACAACGTGAACGGCTTGTAAACCAACTGTTCTGAACCAGACGACTTGCTGAAGCGTGTCAAGAGGGAGTCCATGAAGGCAGCTCAAAGGTACGACAGTATCTTACAAGCGCTGGCAGCTTATTTAAAAACAGCATCTACATACATACAATACACTATAACATCTACACGCACTCTAACATTAACTTGACCTGACCTGACATAAACTTGATCTTGAAATGGGCGTTGTAATGCGCAATCCTGAAAGACTTCCCCACGCCTCAGGCCTCAGGGCTCGACATCATCAATACCCACCCTGACAAACAACGTCGAGAACAGATACTGCGACAGCTGCGCATCATGCAGCGGTAAATGCCTATACCCTACGCCCCTCGTTAGCCCCCAGAAAAGAAAGAAAAACAACACACTCACCATGGGCCAAACTGCCTAGTGACACACAATACACCGCCAACGCATCCTCATCCTCCCTATCCTCCTGCCTCACCACAAACCTCACAAACACCAAATCCCACATATCCCCCACACACTCAAACGGGATCCGAATCGTCTCCTCCCACACAGGGTTGAACCCGTTGTTCTTGACCACGCTCGTCCGGTACGTAATCGAGCGCGCGCTCAGCGCGCCCAACGTCGTCGTCGACCCGTGTGACCCAGGCGATCCAGAGACACCAGACAAGCCAGACACGCCGGACGCACCCAAACCCGCTTCCCACACTCCCTTATCCACTCCCGCCCCCACCCCCGCCCCCCCTCCACCCGGATGCGAATACATCCAATCGGGCACATGCACCGTCACCTCCACATACGGATCCAACACCGGCCTCTCCACCATCTCCCTCCCCAACGAATCCTTCGGCCTCGGCAACTGCTGCGCCGATATAATCGTCAGATTCAAATAATGACTCGTCCTCTTTCCCAATAACTCCTTGTGGCCCGGTCCCAACCTCAACGCGGCAGGCTTGAGCACGTACCCCGACCGTCCATTCCGTCGAAACATGGCTTGGTTAATCATATACCCCAGGTCTATCAAACGTTTACCAAGGGTTAAAAAAAAAAGGACAGTCACGCCCCGACCACTCACCAAACGTCTGCCAATTCATCGCCACCAACTGTGCCCCCGCCGACCAATACCGATGCGGCTCATAATTCGTCGAAGACACCCTCAACCCCTTGGGATAAATCCTCACCAAATGCGTCCGACAATGCTTGATCAAATCGTGCATACCCGCCCCGTCACCCGCTTTAATCATCTTATTCGCCGTCGTCTCGGAAAGGGAAAACATGTGCTCGGGCGCATAGTCCACCTTTTTGTTGATGCCTTGAAACTTGACCCCGACGGTGTAGACGAGCAGGGATTGGAGGGCGGGTGATATCTTGGGTTTGGAAGAGGGTTTGGAGGTAGGGGTGGGTGTGGGTGCTAGTCGGGGAGGCGATGCGATTGGAGGACTGGCGCTCGCGCTGGAGGTTGGGCTGGTAGCCATGGCGGCGTTGGCCATCGATTCAAACAGCGACGGCTCTGAACGGGGAGACTGGGACAGAGGAACCGGCGATCCAAGCACCGACTGCCCACTCCCGTTGCTGCCGACACTGACTGGCGTCGAAGTCTTGGACGGAACCGACTTGCCCACATGCCTCACCTTTTGAATCACCGTCTTCGCCGCCTGCATCGGCGGTGTCAACGGACTCTTGCTCGACACCGGCAAAGGGCTGACGATCGATCCACTACTGCCGGGACCCGTAGCCGCCCCAACCCTCCCCGCTATCCCAACACCAACACCGCCAGCAGACAACCGACGCCGGGGCTCACCCTCACCCACCTCCACACCCAACAACGCCTCCGAGTCCGACGCCGACGACGTCCCCGACGTCTCCGTAAACACATCACTATCCCCCGAATCCTGCCTCACCACCGTCAAATCCTTTGTCTTGAACAAAATCTTCTCCTTCAACTCCTCCGGACTCGGCAAAACAGCCACCCTTTGCCTCGCACCGAACGTCGGCGTTCTCACCAACGCATCCCCCAACACCTCGATCATAATATCCGCAATCATGTCTTGCTGGGGGAGACTGCAGTGCACCTCGGCAGAGATGATGATGGGGTAGGGAGAGGCGACGAACCCGTACTTGTGGATCGCATGGCAGACTTCGCGGAGGGAGACTTTGGAGGTCAGAGTTTTGCCGTGGAAGATCATGGGTTCAACGTCCCCATCGTAAATGTCCACTACCCACGCCATTAGCTGTTGGCAAATCGAAAGACAAAAAAAAGAGACAGGGACGCACGTTCAACGCTCCGACAACCATGCAATAAAGCCCTAATATAACCCTCAATCGTGCTAACCCCGACAAGCTGATGACCGACCAAGTACGTGTTGTGAGAGGACGAGATGAAATAGTCTGATAAAGGCCTCGTCATGTCATGCCACACCTTTCCGTGCTGGTCCAAAAAGGCCGAGTTGTCTTGCGACATCAAAAAGGACGTGAACCCCTCCAACGTCATCACCCCAGGGCCTGGTTCCCCATCCGCCGGTGGCTTGGCATACTTGTCGAATACCTGGCGTAGTTCGGCAGACGATAGTTTAGACTGTAACGAGCAACCTGCGTCAAAACTGATCCTCGAAAAATAACGTAAAGGGCCCACTCACCCGTTGTTTCTCCCGCATAAACACCTCAAACGTCCTAAAATCCAACACGTTCCCATTCCCATTTCCACTTCCATTTCTGTTCTTGGATACGAGCCGTCTAAAACGTCTATCCACTTCAGGGCGTCCTTTGAGGAGTTTGACAAACCGCCGAAAGTCATCGAAATCGAGGTAGCCATGATTCTGCACATCTGCTTGCTGCACACGCCCCCGTCAGCGCGTGTGCACTGATTTGGGAGGACATGAGAAGAAACTTACCTGGAATAAGCGCATCAACGACTCTGAGCTCGAATGAATGTTCATCCTCTTGCACAACTTTTCCACCTGTTCAAACCTCAGCTTTTCATTATCCTCCAAATCGCTCCCCTTCCAGTACTGTTTCTCCCAAATGGCCTGTCTCATCTCGTAGTTTCCCAATCCACTCATCAGCTCTTGTCGGATAGCATACAGTTTCCTCAACGTCGTGTCCCACATGCGAAAGACTTGAACGCTGGGCGCGATCAAATGCAATGTCTTGTAGTTTCCGTCGCGAATGTAGATGATCGTTAGCCACATGTCTTCATACACCTGTGAGAGCTGGAATTGTTCGCGGTAGTATCGCGCGTCGAGGCCTGAACGCATTTCTTTGATGTTTTCTATCGGGATGATCCGTTGTCTCAAGAGGGGTTGAGTGGTTTCCCAAATGATCTGGCCCATGTCTGGGTCTAGTCTGACGACGACCTTTGTTCGTTTCCTGTTGGTCACTTTGATCATGAGCGTTCCTTCTTGCAGCGATGGTGGTACATGCACGTCGGCCAACGCTTCACGCGCACTGGCGCTGGCGGTGATGGTGTGCGAGGTGCCATTCCTGGTTTGACCATCCCGCTGCTGTTGCGGCTGCTGCTGCACATGCTCAGAAATAGTCGCAAGCTCCGAAAAGCTCGACATGTCCAACTGTTCCGGCTGCACTTGTAACGAAGAAGCAGTCACCCAAGTCGTCGCCGTTTGAACGCAGGTATCCGCTCCACCCCGTTCCACATTCCCATTCCCATTCACGTTTGCCTCCGACGCCGAGTGTGATCGAGTGTGCGGGTGTAGATGCCGTTTTTGTTGTCCAGGCGCGGCGTCGCGTTCCGCATCCCTGCGCCGACGATCGGCATCGGGGGCGGCACGCGCGTTGGGGTTGGGGCTGGGATTGACATTGGCATTGGTATTTGCGTCCGTCTGGGTCTTTGACTTGGCCGACGAAGACCACGTGCGGGAACGACCGAGGTTTTTGGATGCTTCTTGAATTCGACGAAAGATGGCGACGCTCACCGATAGGCCACGGTTCTTGCGCACTCTGGCCCCTATAGATGTTGGGGTGGTGGTGGTGGTGGTGGTGATGGTGGTGGTTGCAGGGGCGGAGAGGGATGCAGATGGTAAGGGAGGGCGTGGAGGGTTGGGGTGACGTTGGTTGGCAAGATGGGCGAGGACGGGTTGGCCGTTGCTCTTGAGGATGTTGCCAGCTCGACGTAGACTGCGTTCGCGCAGTAACCTCGTTGGGGAAGGAGATGAGGGAGTTGGAGTTGGAGAGGGGGACGTGTCGAGGTGCAGCGCGTCGACCACGGTGGTCGTCGTTGCTGTCGTTGTTGTTGAGAGAGCCATGGGAGAAGGAGGGT
The DNA here is from genome assembly GCA_001691775.3 of Amanita inopinata Kibby_2008. NCBI lineage: Eukaryota > Fungi > Basidiomycota > Agaricomycetes > Agaricales > Amanitaceae > Amanita > Amanita inopinata. The sequence goes on along the minus strand of JNHW02000071.1, from coordinate 40,625 downwards.
TGTCTCAGAAAGCAGGAGACATTGTGGTGAGTGTCTGAGTATGGATTTGTGAGATGAAGACAAGGATCATTTGAAGGCCACATCACCCAATTCGCTCCAGATTCGGTTCAAAGGCCTGACTCGGTCGCGGTTACTGATCAAGCAGGGAGGTTATGTTATTGTGACTGTTGTATTCTCCAACTGTTATGACTGTTATTGTCACTGATGTTACTGATGTTATTGTAACTGTTGTATTCTCTTCGTCATTATATTACCCGACACGTCATCAACTCTCCATCTCATCACATCGCCTCCATCACCGCCTCACTCTCCCGCCCTCACCACCTCCGCAAACGACTTGACCCCCCGCCCTCCCCCTCCCCCTCCATCAACCAATATCTCCTCCCATCCCTGCTCCTCATTCAAATCCCAATCACCATACTCACACCCACTCCCCATCTCATCTTCAAGCACAATCACCCCACGAACCTTTGCCACAACCTCAAACTCCTTCTTGATCCCTCTCGCCTTTACCGGACGCGCCATATCCAACAGACACACCATCCTTTCCCTCTCCACGGTGGTAGTTGTTGTCCCCTCATCACATACACTGCATTCATCCTCTCCCTCACACTCGTACTCCGCATCCTCAACTCGGGGTGGGCTAATAAACATACCCCCATTCCACCTCACCCCATCATTCCTCCGGGGGTTCCGTGCAGATACCAACACTGGTTTCCTCGCCTTGGCCTAAGTTAGCATACACACACAAACACAAGTCAACAATCAACAGCGGTCAAACACGAGGGCAAAAAGCAAGAACGCACCGATTCGTTGGCTTGAACGACTTTGGACCACAACTGGCGTATCTCTGGCTTACAGGTTATACCCGCCTCTTGAGCGCTCTGCTTGAACGCCTACCCTCACGCCGATCAGTACGATGGCAAGTGACAAGTTGCAATAGGAAAGACCACACCTTTTTCGATTCTTTGTACGTGGGGGCAGATCGTGACGACCTAGTCATGTTTGCTCGCTTGCTTGCTTGGGCGGTTGAAGTAAAAAGGGGGGAAAAAAACGGTGGGTTTACTGGTATCGAACGGAAAACGAGCCTTTTTAAAAACCTTGGGGATTGAGAATGGAATACCCTGTTCCTGTTCCGGTTCCTATCCAATGCAAGTCATAAAACAGTCGGTCCCTCGACACTGCTATTCCACACACAGGACCCGTAACGCCAGAGTCATCTTTCGCAAAGCAAACTCGATTGAGGACGGTGCGGTGTCGGTACCGACTCACAGCCAATAAGTGCAGCGCCCCCGAACGGTTGCGGCTACCGGTTACCGGTTAACCAGCGATGTGATACCGTATTGTACAAAAATATATACTGACTAGGGATACATGTGAACCGAGTCATTGCGTTGTCATGTTGTGCAAGTTTTAATTCAGTGGTTGCAGGAGACAATCATATAGGCACCATAGCTAGAAGCGGTGACAGTTTAACCGAACTTTGACATGAGAGATGAGAGGGGTGAGACTGGGAGCCCTAGTAGGTCAATAACTTGTCCTACCTAACAAGAACAATTGGAGGACGTAGGACAGGCAAAAGATGGAAATGAAGGGGCATGCATATGGGAGGAACGTGCGATTCAGTGACAGTCGGGGCGATTGGATACAGGCATACACAGGAGTACGAATACGAGCATATGCCATGTGTGTGTGTATGATTGAGTGTGTTATGTATACGAGTACTTGAGTAGATGGCTAATGGATAATGGGTAATGGATAATAGAAGGGGGAGATATAGGTAAAATCATGATACGAGCAGCAAAGCAATTTTGAGAGCAAAAAAAAAAAGAGCAAGCCAAAGGGAAAACGGTGGATGAATAAAAGAAAAAAAGGAAGAAATGACACAAGAAAAGGGACAAGAACAAGAAAAGAAGGGAGAACAAGAAAGAAAGAAAGAAAGAAAGGAGAAATTCATGTCAACGATTTGCCATCCAGCATACATACTTAAATAAACCCTTCACGTCTTCCTCATTTTCATTCCTTCATTCCTTCGTTCAAACGAGATCAGACTTGAGCTTCAGTTCAGAGAGCCTCGCATTTCCTCATCCCTCATTTCGCACTATTCACATCATGCCCACCCTCATGCCCATGTCCCTGCCCCTGCTGCTGCTGCTGTTGTTGTCCCTTCTTCGCATTCCTCTTATGCTGTCCACGCCGCGACTCGGTCGGATACTGACACACCAACGACCTCCTCGAACACTGACTGTATTCCCAATCGCAATCCCAAACCCAGTCAGCACTCGCCCCACGGAGGAAAAAAAAAAAAAAACACAAGACGACGCGACTCACTTGCAAGTAGGATCAAGACTCCCCTCTGGCGGCCTCCCACACGCAATCTTTCGCTCCCTACAAAACAAACACGCCAAATTCTGTTTCTTCGGCTCAGACCCCCCGCGTTTCATCATGATCGTCTTCAACATCCCCTGATTACGGCTCGGCGACGACAGCGTGCGAGATCTCCGCGAAGGCTCAGGCCCAGGTGCAATCGGTGCCATTGTCGTCGATGTCCCTGAGACTGTCACTGTCACCATCGCGGTTGTTGCCATCGCGGTCGCAGACGGAGAAGACACAGAGGAAGAAGAAGAAGGGGCAGATGAAGGGGTTAAAGCAGCAGGTATCGGAATCGAAATAGGCATAGCAACAGAAACGGGGGGAGAGATGGGAACCAATGTCAGTTCCTCATCTCCACCGTCTTTGACGTTGATGGACGGTATGCTGTTGATGTTCAGTTTACTGTCTTTTCGTTGAGGCCGCATTGTCAGACACCCTTCGAATGGCAGTATCGGCCGTCCAGGTCCGGGTCCAGCCGTTGCTGGTGGATGTGCATGTGGGTGTGGGTGTGGTGGTGGCGGTGGCGGGGAAGAAGCTACTGCGCCAACGCCAACGCCTTGCCACTGGGTAACCGGTGTGGAATGGTACGACTGCGGTTCCTGCACGAGCATTGACATGGTCGGTTTCAACTCCCTCGAAGGGTGGTGTGACTGCGGCTGTTGCAGATGCTGCTGGTGTTGGTGCCTCAAGTGCAGCCCAGAATGACTTTGAACGGCATAATAAGACGTTTGCGCTGAAAGCTCCGAATAGGAAGATATCGGCGGACGTTCTGTATGTGACATGTGATGTTGATGATGATGATGGGAGGTGACGGTCGTACAGCCGTTCTGCCCTGGAGGAACACTTGAACAATCGTGATCTGTCATGAACCTAAAAGGTATGCTGCTGCTGCTGCTGTTGTTGTTATTGTCAACGTGGTGTCCATTGAGAAACAAGTGCGAGGTGTTGGGCACGTGTGGGTGACCGGTGTGATTAGGTTGGGATGACTGGAGGAAATCGGTGCACAGGATCGCATCAGCGTGGGCCTCCTGAGAGACAAACGGCAACTCACCCCGTCTTCTCTAGAGTATGCTTGGGCTTCGTCGAGGTAGTCTGGCATTGGGTAAGAACATGGTTCGTCATAGGCAACCGGGTTCGTTAGTGGATACATGAAACATGGAGGGTGCGCCTGGGGCTGGTAAAACGACTCTCCGCCATCGTAGCAAGGCTCGTTCCATGCCGACTGGCTCTCAGAAGCAAAGTCGGGAGAATGATGAGCGGTGTCAAAGTTGACGTTCAAACCATGTTCCTTGATGTCGTGCGCGCGGGTATTATTAATAGAAGCCAGGTCCGCAAAGCTTGGTTGGGCTTCAAAGTGGTACTCTGACTGACCGTCGAAAGTCGGTCTAATTAGCTCTCGATAATCTAAAAGCAAGCCACAAGTTGCTTAATTGCCCACCTGCTTGATCGGATGATACCCCATGGGTTGGTAGGCGTGGTGGGTGTGATTGTAGACCCAGTCCGTGTGACCATCATACGCATCGTCATAAAAACAGTGTGATGGAACGTTGACGATGGGCTCCGATAATCGTTTTGCATATCGTTCAGAGACCTGGGCGATGTGTTGCCTCACGCCATTTGGAGATACCGAGCCATGAAGCGGATATTCTAGCCTGCTCCTTATAAATCCAGTGCTGCTTCTTCGGGTATCATATGGGTCAGGCAAGGAGTCGTACGTGCACTCGTCAGCGGGTGAAGTGTACCTCTCTGATAGCGCCATGGTTGAGTTGGGTGGTTTGTCGAAGAGGAGGATGGCGAAGGGGTAGGGGGTAGGAAAAAAAAAAGTTCCTGGGATGAACACTGGAAGTAAAAGGGAAGAGAGGGAGAGTGAAAGAAAGGTAGCAGGAAAGAAGGTTATCCAAGATGTTACCGAAAGGAGGACGTACGTATTATATCGATGCTTACCCTGGAAATCTATACCATGAGGCGAAGAAGCTCTCCCCTGCCTTAACGCAAACAAACCTGCGTCGCAGCCACCTGGACGTTTAGCGCACTATCCTTAACCGACCGATAGGGTGTTCTAGCGTCAACAAAGGAAATAATAAAAAAAGACAGAGAAATGGCGAGGGAACCCTTACTTGACGTGGGGATCAGGATGAATAAGTCTCGCGCGTTTTTTTTTTCCACACGCATGGTCGCTCAGGTGGACCCATTGAGGCAAGGGCCAGCAGAGACAAGCTGGGTGCACACGACCGTTCCGCGCGGCTTCCATGATGTTTGCTTGAGATCTGATGCTTTTTGCTCGACTTCCAATCCAAGTCAGTCGTCGGCCAGTTAGCCAACAGTGTGATTGGAACAACTGCGTGCGCCACTCGGCTGACGGGGGGCTCAAGTTGATGCTGACCCAACTAATCCTGATTCTCGACCACAACAACTTCAGGGTAGAGAATTCGGGCTCTTTCTTTTCTTTTTTTTTTTTTTTGGAGGGTGTCTGTGGTATACGACTACAACTACGACTACTGGTACATCCTTGACGCCAGTGGAGGAGGTACACAGACAACAAAGTGCTGAGCTGACACAGACACACACTGCCCGACTGAGAGGCTGCGTACAGGCGGCGGTCGAGGCTCATAGCGGCCCTAAAAGGGGGCAGCTAGTGCCTTTTAGCTAGTATCTCCATCAACAACTCTAACCCGTCTAGTCTGCATAAAATGCACTCCAGCCCACTCTATACAAAACGGAAAAGCGTCCGAATAGAGTGGAGGAGGACGATTCAACCAACTAAACATTCGTCTCAGTACCAGCACCACCAGCATCAGCATCAGCACCAACACTGTCGCTACCAGTAACATACGTCAAACGAGATTGAATACTCTTTCCTTTTGCTGTCGGGGTTGTACCTGTCCGATGAATTCCAGCCGTCATTCAGGTTAGATGAAAGAATACAAAAAAGGGATTCAAGTACTTTACCAATGGCACGACGCGACCCCGCGCTAATGCGCGTGATATCTCGTAAGACTGTGCTATTCAATATTTTCAATCGCAATCATCGCGACATTTAGTTGAACGTTTCAACGTTTCAACGTGCTCAACTTGTGGATCCCTCCCTTCCCTTCCCTCCATTCTACCGTATCTGGCCCTATAGCTTGCTTGCTAATCGTGATTAGGCTCCTATACGTCCCATGACTTGGGTCAGCAAGCACTTATCAATGACTCGCCCAATGGACTGCGTTTATTGTTCAGGTTTGGGTTAGTCAGGATGATAATCAAAACTCCAGTTTGATCCAAAATCAAATCAAGCGCCCAATCACTCAATCACTCAATTGCTTCATGAGTACTTGAGTAATCACAAGTCGTATCAAACAACTGTACTGGCATCAAACGTGTCCGCGTGCCCCCCCATTACGCCTGTACCCACCCATTTAGTCCTGGATTTATGTCGGTTGTTTGACAATAAGGGACAACTCTCATGACGTCAAGTACTTGGGAACTTGGAACAAACCAACTTGGCTTAGGACCAAATTTCTGGGTGAGGGAGATAACAAACTAGCAACCTCATGAACATGAAACTCTATAGCTGTGTGGAATCTCGGACCTTGTTATCATCATCAAAAAACCAGGGATCTTCTAGCGCAACTGCAAGGTCAAGGTTATCGATATCTCTATCCCTTCAGCTGACCAAATCCACATCTCCTCGTTCCAAGTCACGAGAAACATCACACGCGCACTATCCTACACCACATCACACCACCGACCACTCACCCGCTTTATTCCCCCCCTCAAGCTTCAAGCGTCTCTAATCTTGACCTGCACGAATAGAGTCGAAAACAAGTGCTGCGAAAGTTGCGCATCATGCAACGGCAGGTGCCTGAACCCTAAAAAAAAAAAATAACAAGAAAAAAAAAACAAGGGTCACCAATCGTTTAATCATCAATCAGCCACCAATTCCAAAAAGTCACCAGACCGCCACAGCAACCATAACCACCACCATCATCACCACCGGTACTACTACCGCCGCCGCTATCGCCAAAAACGAACAAGATCTCTCCGACCAATGCAAACCCAGGTTGCCGCAGGATCAAAAACCGAAAAAAAAACCGAAAAAAACACTCACCCTGCTCCAAACAACCCAACGGCACACAATACACTCCAAGAGGTTTGTCCCCCTCATCCCTACCCTCCTCCATCGCCTTGATTTCCACAAATATCAACTCCCGCATGGCGGGGCCTCCTACGCAGTCGAAGGGGACGCAGAGATCTTCGTTCCAGATAGGGTTGAAACCGTTGTTTTTGATTGAGCGTGTACGCACGCTGATGGTGCGTGCGGACGTGGCTTGTGCGGCCGTAGCACGTTCGGTTGCGGGCGAATATTGGGCGGTGCCGGTTGTGGATGATGAAGTGGTTGGGGGGAGGAAGGGAGACTGTGTCCAATCGGGGATGTGGAGTGATACCTCGACGTACGGGTCTAGAATAGATTTGTCGATAATGTCTTGTCCGCGGCCGTCTTTCGGTCGGGGGAGCTCTTGCCCAGATATGATCTGTAGTACAGTTATTCAAATGTATACATAGTCGGTTGTTTTAAAACATGGCATTTTTGGGGTTTGATTAAGTGAATAAAGAACAAGGGTGAGGTTAGATGAGATGGAGGTGAGGTAAGGTGAGGGTGGACTGACCGTGATGTCTAGGAAATGTTCCATTCGCTTTGATAAAAGCTCCTCATTGCCTAGTGCTGGTGGCCTGCGCAACGCTTCGGGTTTCAGGACATACCCTGATCTCCCATTCCTCTGAAACATGGATTGATTGATCATATATCCGAGATCTGCAAATCGCAATTAATGACAATTAGCTAGTGCCCTGACTCAGGATCCCCACAACAAAACAAAAAAAAAGGGACTCACCAAATGTCTGCCAGTTGATAGCAACCACTTGGGCACCAACGGCCCAATACCGATGGGGTTCATAGTTGGAGGAGCCGACTCGGGTTCCTTTGGGATAGATCCTTGTCAGGTGCGTCTGGTTATGCTTGATCAACTCCCACATCCCGGTTTTGATGCCTTTTGGTCCGGCGGTACCAGTGGGACTTTCGACGACAACCGCCGCACCCCCATCACCCTCATTGCCTTCGTTGCTCTCATTGCTCGCGGCGGCAGCTGCTGGGCCCGAGCCCTCCTTAACACTCTTCGATTTAATCATCCTATTCACCGCATTCTCAGACAACGAGAAAATGTACTCTGGTGCATAGTCGACGTAGGCCGTCTTGCCCAACCCATGACACTTGACGCCAACAGTGTACACCAACAGCGACGCCAAAGCATCTGACATTTTTCGTCTGCCCGAAGGTTTAGCTTGCGACGGTGGTTGCAGCTGTGGTTGCAGCGGTTGTGGTTGCAGCAGTGGTTGAGATTGTGTTTGCGGTTGCGGTTGTGCTTGCGTCTGGGAACAACCCAAAGAAGTCGTCGACGCCATTGGAGACGACTCGACGCGCCCAGTCCCACCCGCAGCCGTCAACGAATGCGGACGGGACAAAGGACTCTTCCCCCTCACACGACGCCACGTCGACCTGAGCTCCTCCAAAACGCCCTCATCCGACTCGTCCGAACTCGGAGAATCCGAAGCTCCCGCTTCCACTGCTGCTAGCACTGCCGCTTTTTCGGCCTCGAGAATCTCGGCTAGACGCCGCGCCCTTAGTTCGGCGAGTTGTTGGACGATTAACACGTTTTTGGCCTGTTGTGCGGGGTTTGTGTGTAAGATAGAGGAGGAGGGAGTGGACGAGTCTACGCGCCTTGAGCATGATTTTTCCTTTTAGGTCTTCTGGGCTTGGTAGGTTTTCAATCTTTGGCGCGCTACCGTCAGACGGAACTTTAACCAACGTATCGCCAAATATTTCCGTCATAGTTTCTACCTAGTTAACGACCAAAGGTATGTCAGCCCGTAAATGCGCCTCAACCAGGGCATAACGTGAAAAAAAAAACATTACCAGTTTATCCTGTTGCTCGACGCTGCAGTGGATTTCGGCGGATATCATGATTGGGTATGGACTCGTCGCAAAAGCGTATTTGGCAATGGCATAACATATATCGCGCAGCGCGACTTTGGATGTTAGAGTTTTGCCGTGGTAGACGACTGGTTCGCCGGACGGTCCGTCGTAGACGTCCACTGATCCCCAACAAAGTGCGAGCATCAGCAAAGAAAAGGAAAGAGAATTTGGAGAAAAGACATGTACTTTCGACCGTTCGACAGCTGTGGAGCAATGCTCGGATGTATCCTTCAATGGTGCTCACGCCGACCAGCTGGTGCCCGACGAGATATGTGTTGTGAGAGGATGAAATGAAGTATTCGGATATTGGGCGTGTCATGTCTTGCCAGATTACTTTGTTTTGTTCAGAAAAGGGTGTGTTGTCTTGTGAGAGGAGGAACGTTTGGAATTGATCGATGGTCATGGAGGAGGGAGGTGGAGATGTGACGGGTGTAGTGGTATCGGTGGTTTGTGCCGGCGGGGCTGGTGAGCTTGGAGTGGTATAATGATCGAATAAGGATTTCAAGTCTTCATCTGATAATTTGGACTGTTGACCCCCGGTAAGAAAGAAGGTTGATGATGTTGGGAGTGAGGAAACGAGACACGTACATATTGTACATCGCGCATGAAATGTTGGAACACCGTAAAATCGAAGATGCCATTATTTTCAGCGCATAGTTTGGCATGAATACCTTCAATTTCCGGTCGTCGCTTCAGAATTTTGACAAACCGCTGAAAATCGGCGAAATCCAGGTAACCCCGGTTCTGGGTATCAGCTTGCTACTCTCCCCCCCCCCTCGACAATCAGCATCGCCCGCTCATTTGTAAACACGAAAGGAAAAGAAAAGTCAACACACATTGAACAGCCCCTTCAACTCATTTTTGCTAAGATCAATACCAAGCCTCAGACAGAGCTTTTCCACCTCCTTCACATCCAACTTTTGATCACCCGTCGGGCCATCCGCTCCCTTCCAGTACATCCTCTCCCAAAGCTCTTCCCGCATCTGCACGTTCCCTAGTCCTTGCATCAGCCCTTGGCGCACAGCATGCAGCTTTCTCAGGTTGGTGTCCCACAAGCTGAACACTTCAGGTGTGGGCGCGATGAAATGCAGCGTTTTGTACGCGCCATCGAGGATGTAGATGATCGTGATCCAACGTTCATCGGAAGAAGGTGAAAGTGAGAATTGTGCGCGGTAGTAGGAGGCTGCGGCCCCTGTACGGAGTTCTTTGATGGATTCGATTGGGACTGTGGTGATATTGGCAAAAGATATAAACGCGTCAGTGAACAATACACGCGAACCGCAAGTCAGCAAACTCTTTCTTGTCCAAAGTTGAGGCAGAGGAACACGACGCAACTGATGCCGTTCTTGCGGGACTGATATAAAATCTTTCCCTCATCCGGGTCGATGGCAACCACGACCTGTTTCTGCTGCTTTTCCGATACTTTGGTCATTGCAGTACCTTTGACCAACTCTTCCGGAACAGACAGATCCCATTGGTTCTGTGGCCCCGTTGAAATCGGCAACACCGCATGATGTCCCGCTTGCTGCTGCTGCAGAGGGTCATGAAGGCCTGCCAGCTGCGAGAGCCGGTTTGCTTTCCTGCGAAGCCAAGCTTTGGGGTGGGCTAGAGACATGGAGTCAATTCAAGATGGTGTAACCTGGTATAACCTGGGTATATTCAAGTTGTTGGAGGAATCACACACGTTGAGGTTGAGCTTACCTGCAGGCCCACCCTCGTTGCCCTTAGCATAACGCTAAAAATATTACTGCAATCGATGAATCAAAGCCCCTAACCGAACACGTGATCAGCTGCAGTCTAAAGATGTTATAATTATCATTGGAGATATAACAGCACAATTGTAGTTAGCACTCACTAACTCACAACCGTAGTACTGTCTCTACTTTTCCAGTCGTACATCTTCCCTGAAACTCCACACCACAAACCCAGCTTCACCTCCAACACCAACCACACCTCTCTCCGCATTCCAGTCCAGGCTCAGCACCTTCTTACTGTCCCCGTCTCTATCTTTTCCAAACGCATCAAAACTCGACACGGCGCTTTTAGTGCTCCGCAGATCCCACACACGCACGATGCCGTCGTATGCACCGGTAACGATCTGATTAACGGAGGCCGAGGTCGAACTTGAGTAGGTGGGGAGCGCAATGCAAGATGGAGTGGCTGGGTGGAGGAACGAGGTTGGCGCCGATGGGGGTGTGGCCGAGGTGGGTATGCGAAGATCGTAGAGCACCATCGTTCTGTCGGTCGAGACCGCCAACGCGGTGTCAGGGCTAGGCAGAGCAAGGGATGTAAACGGTTTTTCTGAAGCGGTCTAGATGGCGGTGTCATTACGGGTGCTGTCTTCGATCATGAATGCTTACAATCGTGTGGAGGCAGAGTCCATTTTCAACGTCCCAAACGCGTATGGTCGAATCATATCCACAGCTATACGCTTTCCCCTCTTCTCCATTCTTTCCATTCCCAAATACAGCACGAGATACCCGCGCAGTGTGCGACTTCATGACATGAAGCGGAGCCTTTCTTTTGACTTGTTTCGAATCCGCCATTGCCGTCCCATCCTGTGACACACCATTCATTCCCTCCAATTCATCCTCCGCCACCTTGCGTCTCTTCTTTGTCCGTTCACCAGAGGAAGCAGACCGCACATCTTGGACTTCGTGTTCGGCGGGCACACGCGTATCCCACACTCCTATGAGCGTGTCCCATGAAGCGGTGAGAAGATGCGTGCCCTGCTTGTTCGCAGCCATCGATGACAGTGGAGAAGTATGTAAATGCAAACCAGCGAGCGGTGTCGCTCTTGTTGTCGGTTTTTGGCTGTCTGCTGTGTCTTGTTGCATCTGAGTGTCGTCGAACGTGAGACGGGTGAGGAGGGCTGTTAGGTCGTGCGATGCGGTAGCAACAACAAGCGTTGTATCTTCTGTGGTGGTGGAGGTAGTCTCAGACGGATCTCGGACGGTAGCGATTGATGTAATGGGAGCACTGTGAAGCTTTGCAGAGGCCGTTAATCTGCGCGAATAATCGAAGACGCGGACAATGCCATCGTAAGAACTGGTCAAGAAGTGTCTGCATGCCAAGTGTTAAATACATCTTAGCGCAGATAATATAGAAATTCGTTTAGTGCCCACCCAGGTATCTGGCATGAAACTGACGATACCCAATCGTCATGGGGAAAGTCTGATAATTTTTGGGGAGGCAGAACGGATTCAATATATTCAATTTCCAAGGTTTCTTCCTACAAACAGTTGTATTAAATCCCGTCAGATCCACAATCCAAAAAAATAAAACCAGAGACACGAGAACACCGTGTGTTAAAAAAGAAAGAAAAAAGAAAAAAACATACCTCGCCGACCCCGTTCTCAGCACACCACGCCGCCAGCGTCGTCCTCAAAATTTCTCCTCTCACCAAAAAATCAAACGGGACCACATGAGAGAGGGACAGAGCCTTATTCACAAGCTGAGAGAGCTGGTATCGCTTCCATGTCGTTGGAATCAGGAATTTTTGGCTGGGCAATGGGTAGGCCGTTTGAGTAGTGAAAACGACGGGTTGGGAACGCGTCGCCGCCGCCACAGCATTAGTGGTGCTCGCAGCCAAGTCAGTGCTCGCCGTTGCCTCCGATGTGGACGCCATTCGGATGGCGATGAACAACGGTTTTTTTCTGACTTTTCTCTTTTGGATTTGAATCAAAAAAAAAAAGAAAGACAATTTCTGATTTCCAAAAACAGATAGCGCCATCGGCTGTGACCCTAACCTTAGTACCTGGTACCTGCTTGCTCTGCTCTTTGCTTTGAAAATGGTGACACCTGCTGCGACGCTTCGCAGTTCCCTAGAGAAACATAATGATACGTTCGAATCACTGCTAAAACTGATACCAGCGAGATATTATATTGCACAGGATAACTATGAGCAGGTGTGTCCAAGTTGTGCTGATTTTTTTGGGAATGATTAAACAAGTATATGTGTCGTCCTTTATCAAATGGTGTTCGCGCGCGTGTGTGACGTGCATAGATGCCTTCAAAGTATCAGAAACACAGTAAAAAGCTGAATATGCCGAAGCAGGCTATCAAGGAAGCGTCCAAAAAGGCGAAAAAAGAAAAGGTGAGTGGTCTAATATTTTATTTCCTGTATTACCACACTTTGTTCTCTCTGACCGCTGGTATTTCGGTTTGTAGCTTGACCCTGCGAATAACAAGTCGATACTAGACTTGCAGGAGGAAGCGGCACTAGAACAGCAAAAGACAAAAAATAAAGGAAAGCGCAAAGCGGTCGAGGTGGATGAGAGCTCAGACGAGTCAGGTGATGCAGCAGACATGAGTTTGGATGTGGAGATGGACGATGTGGGTAGCGAGGGTGAAGACGAGGGTAACGAAGGCAAGGGGGTGGAAGGGGACGAGGAGGAAGACCAGGAAATGGTACCTATGCCCGAATCTGGAGGAATAGAAGACCTACGGAAAAAGCTACATGTGCGGATGGCTGAGCTACGAAGGGGGAAGAAGGGTCCACTTAATGGTGAAGCGGGTGATAGAGACGAGTTGTTGGAGGAACGGAGGAGGCAGAGAGCGGCGATGAGGGAGAGGAGGAGGAAAGAGACGAAGGAGAAGAGAAGGCGGGAGGCTGAGATGAAGGGGAAGAAAGGGAAAGACAAGGAGAAAGAGAGGGAGGTGAGGGATAGAGGAAATCAGGCAAAAGTAAGTCAGAGCGGGCTTCCCTCCTCTAGCTAAAGTCTTATTTTTCTCTATCATAGACACAGCTTCTGGTTCCTGATACCGGGTCTGCATCTAATAACAAAGCGCAAGACCCACAGGCTAAATATACCAATGTCATGTTCTCATCTATGGCTGGAGCAGCGAAGAAAGGTCAGCATCTGAAGACGACGGCGAACCCTCAGCAAGCACTAGAGCAGATAGCTTTGCGAAAGGAAAAACTGGCTAATATGCCGGAGGAAAAGAGACAAGCGGCAGAGGAGAAGGAGAAGTGGGCAAAGGCGGAGGCAAAATTGGAGGGCGTCAAGGTGCGAGACGACGAGACACGGTTAAAGAAAGCGGCAAAGAGGAAGGAAAAAGAAAAGGCGAAGAACAAGAAGGCATGGTATGCAACGATCTCACTTTACTTTGATCTGGTACTTTCAGGGACTAAATATTGCCATGCAGGGACGAGAGGAAGGAACAGGTATCCGCATCAATGGCGGCCAAGCAGAAAAAACGGACTGATAATATTGCGATGAGAAATGAGAGGAGAAAGGAGAAAAAGAGTGGAAAAAACAAAGCACGGCCTGGGTTTGAAGGCAAGAGTTTTGGGAAAGCAAAAGCAAAAGGAAAGGCAAAAGCAAAGGCGAGCAAGTAGCGTAGAGTGGATATCACGTGACTTGGTAATTTACATGTTCACGAGGTCAGTCGCTTTGAGAGAGTTTCAGCGACTCTCTTTCACATGTCCTTCATTGCCCAAGCACAGGTATTCGTATGCAAATGTCCCCCCAAAATTCATGCAAAAAAAAAGACACTGAATCGCAAGCATTTAGGCATGAACTGACCTATCATTCTTTCATTCACACCATATCCAAATTATGGAACACCAACCTCAGAGTTTGCACCGCAGAAAATCCAGCAAAGAGACAGATGAAAATGCTGTCATTATCTTACCACCACCACCACCACCACCACCACCGTCAGTGGTCCCAACGACGAGCAACGTGAACGGCCTCACAAATGGGTCCACCAAGCATGCTTTTCCATCCCCACTACTTGCAGCTCCTCCAGCCCCGCGGAATCGCGTTCGCTCAACGCCGGTTGGTCACTCCCGGAGCATGTCAACTGCCTCCGCCACCATGCCTTCACAGCCGATGGGTCCATTCAGAAACAGCTTTTCCATGAACCGACATCAAAATGGCATCAGTAATGGCCTGGGATTGCCTCCCACCTCTCCATTCAAATCCTCCTTCCAACTTGGACCTGCACCGCCAGGCCATGGACATGCACGAACACGATCCGTATCGGCCTTTGCACCACCTTCGCCTTCACCTCTGTCTGCTTCGTTCCCAGTTAGTGCGAGTGCGAACGATGCCATTTCGACATCTTCGGGTACGCCAACCACGCACGTATTTCCGACCTCCGCTTCTGCTCCTGAACAGTCACCGACAATACCGGCCGCATCCCCCATCTCACTTGGTTTCCCTCCCAAAAATTCGCGCCGGCATTCCCGATTACACTCACGCAACTTGTCAGTATTCTTTCCCCGCCCTGGGTCGTTGCCCCATACCGCTATCGCCGAAGATGGGACCCAAGAGTTTGAGCTCGGATTGAATGATACCAAAGATGAGGAAGCTCCCGTTAGCGATATACCATCTGCAGAACCCAACGTGAGTTGGAAAAATGGAAGACATATGTCGTCGTCGTCTTCGTTGCGACCACCGCTTACACCCTTGGGTATCGGATTTACGTTTGGCAGTCGTCCACCGCCACCGACATCGTCTTCATCAGCTACGTCTTCTCCCATCGAAGTAAACGGAAACTTACCCGTTCCTCCACCCATGAGAGGGCCCTCCCTGTCTTCCTCGTCAACATCGTCAATAAGCTCGAGGAGGGGGCACCACCACAAACATTCCTTGTCGCACAACTTTTTCTCGTTTCTTGAGCCTGGGGCGAACGGGCACTTGGTGTCTCCAAGTGAGGAACTGCATACGCAGCCGACTCCGACCCCTGTGTCACCTTGGACGAAGTTACCCCCCCTTTCCGATCCGGACGATACAAAGCCGGTGTTGGAGCGTGTTGAAGGGGATGTATCTCCTCCTCCTGGGTCTTCGCCTGTTGACGTAATAATGCCTGGTGAACGGTCGCAACTAGGATTGGGATTGGATGAAGAGGAGACGAGGGCATACGCCGACCATATGGGATCTGATCGTGCTGCGAGGGCAGTGAGTCTGGGGCAGTTTATGCTGGGGGCGTGGTTGTGGGTTGTTGGTCAGCAGGTTGGGTCGTTGGGGTGTACGGGATTGGGGTATTGGGTTGTGTTTGATGCGCTCGGAGTGGGGATTGGGAAGGTGTTGCCTGGGAGGTGGTTGACTTTGCGTCGTGGGACAAAGGAGGGTGGTAGAGAGAAAGTTAGGAGACCCTATGGGTACGTTTTGTTTTCTGTGCTTCTGGTTCTCGCCTCTGGGGATTATGGAACTGACGTTTTCTCTCTCTCTCTCTCTCTCTCTCACACACACATACACACACACACACATTGGTCATTGGGGATGGATGATCTAAATACAATACAGGAACGCGCGAGTGGAAACTGTGATGATGTTCGTGCAGGCGGTGTACCTGATGTTTTCGTCCGTGTATGTCTGTAAGGAGACGGTGGAGCATGTGTTGTTGAGTGCGGGGTCTGGCGGTGCCGCCGCTGACGGGCATCATCATCATCACCAGGTTGATGCAGATGAGGGGGTACTTGGGTGAGTTTTGTTCTGCCAGATTCTCATTCACCGGATGTTGACAACTCAAACACGTTTGCAGCATCAGCTTCCCGATTATTTTGCTATTTATTACACTTATTTCGCTCATTGGAACCGCGGTATTCTATGATAACCATGCGAGGCTAGTTAATGGTGAGGACCGCTTCCTGCCTCGTTGCAAGTTATGTTGACGTATCGCTCTGACAGTAACCGATAACCGGATACCTTCATTGAGTGCATTGATTCGTTCCTTGTCGACATCTTCGCAACGAGTGTACCATGAGCCACCACCAACGACGCTGTCGGGCATTATACTCTCCAATCCGTACATTGCGAGTCCTATGCTATTTTCCTCTGCCATTTTATTCGTAGCGCTATGTATGCCGCCGTAAGCCTCTCACTCCCTTCACATTCTTTTCCATCTTCGTTTATTCACCAACTTGCGTTTCTACAGCTCACAACACCAGACCTGCGACCTCCTCATCGCGGCCGTCATTACTGTCATTACATTCAACCTTGCCTATAGGGCCTGCACCGTCCTCGGCACCGTCCTACTCCAAACGGCCCCCGCACGGGGCCTTTCAGGAGGCAAAATGGAATCCTTTCTACGTGCGATGCGGGATGTTGAGCGGCACCCCCAAGTTCTGCACCTCCCCGCGCCGCACATATGGCAGGTTGCGCCAACTGGGCCGTCCGATAAGAGAATTTACTCTGGGAATGGGATAGGGCGGGGGAGTCAGGCGAATTCATTGGTGGTGACGATGGAGTTGCATGTGAAGCATGATTTGGGAGATGATGATGTGTTGAAATTGACGCGCTGGGCGTGGGAGAGGTGTATGATTGCGCTTGGAGGGAGTGATGCTGTGGAGAAGAGTAGGGACGGGTGTGAGGGCGATGGGGGTCCAGAAGTGACGGTGGGTGTGGTGAGAGGGTAACTGTTTGGATGATCGTTTTTGGGGGGTTTTTTGTGTCATAATATATAATTTGATTCATATCTTTCTCTCCTGCTTGGTACTGATGTTGTGAGGGGAGTACGTTTCGATTCATCAATGGGAGCGCTGTATAGAATGACATTAGTGCGTAGTCGCCTAGTCGTTTGACAAGCCAGCTCTTGCACAATCGGTCTTGGGAACTATCCAAGTAGGAAAAGCTCATCTGTGGTGCACGCCATCGTAATCCACTACTTCTTGATTTTTGTCCAGAGAATGAAACCTAGCGACACAACGGGTCATCCGTTATTGTATATTTGTGGCCATCGGAAAATTAGAGACATAAGCTTCAGGGTGCCGGGATTCGATATATCCTTGCGTCCATTGGAAGCTCCACATCCGTTGTTGGCGATGCTGGTGAGTATCTGCGTGAACTGAATATAAGAAAGCGCAACTGTTATCAAAGCTTGGCATAATAATAAGAAGCAGAGCCTTTGGCTAAAACTCCCCTTTTAAGAGCATGATCATGTGTATCCGCGGAAAATTGAATGCCTTCTCAATATTGTCTCCTGCCGCCAACCTCTTTGTGACTAGATACAAAACAAACCAATACCCATCCGACATGGTTTAATCTTGGACTTCTACAATTAGCGGGATCATGTGCATTGCAGGTAAGGTGATATCCTTGTCTCGTGGGCTTTGGCGTTCCCAGGCGTCGAGGTCCCACTCGAAGTAACTGTCTTCTCCAATTTCGTCGGAACCACTATGCCCATTATCACTGTGCTCCTCGTCAGGCACTGTGATTTCAGGTACATCTGGGATATGATCAGTGATTTTGGTGTGGCAGGGCCTCCAGTCGAGTGGTCCACTGTCAGGGCAGTAGCCCATTCTCTGGGTCAAGCTTGCAAATGAACACCGGATTGTCCGGTAGTCAGGAAGCTGATCGAATTTGAGGGTGCGGCTGTAAGTGAGTAGCTCACCAAACTCGCAGGGCAGACCTGTTGACAAAATCGGTCCGGAGCATTGCAATTTGATGAGTCGGACGATCTCCTGTGATTGTAATGGAGGCTCCAGGCGGGGACGAGGTTTCCAAGGCAGATTTCCGCGGAGAGGGAAAAGGGCCATGAAGGCCAATGACTCGATGTCATCGCGCGGAGAGAGATCTAAATACGTTGGATAGAAACAAGAACGAACAATGAGTAGATGCGCGACTCACCTACTCCATTGTAAGAATTCAGACTTGCCCAGTAGAGCGAACCAATAATGTGTCGACGGTCCTTGAGTGGATGTGCTCTAATGCTGCGAGCTAGGTGTGCTGCTCAGTATAATATGACTGCATTCAAAGTGCACGCACCATCACACCAGCACCATCCTTCAGATGCAGGAAGCAAACGTCACGGTGGGGATAAAACTGGCGCCAATCAAGCTGTTTCCCATGCACGGGCGCTTCTTAAACACAGGTAGGAGTTTCTGTCCTCTAGCTGCATCGATAGTATTCTAACCAACTACTAGCATAGACGCAGTTCCGATTGTTGATATGCGAAACTTTCTGCTTATTCCTTGCTGGGATGACGATGATATGGAGCTACCTACGTCACTCGATCCTCAGCCCTTGATTGTAGGAACAGCATTTGGAATTGGAAATCATTCTTGCCTTGTGGTTCAAACGGCAAGCTGACTCCTTGCTACTCCTCGCTGGCTGAAGACTTGACATGCTGCAGGTCATTCTTCTATTTTCCCACCTCTGATTACCCTTACGCATTTCCGGCAAGTTGACTTGAAGTGTTACCATACTTTAATATAAGTTCAGTCACAGTTGCCCTGACGATCTTTGTGTCCATTGGAAGCTCCACATCCGTTGTTGGCGATGCTGGTGAGTATCTGCGTGAACTGAATATAAGAAAGCACAACTGTTATCAAAGCTTGGCAGGTCAGCCGAAATAGAGCCACTGATAATAGAGTGTCTTGCCGTCATGATAATCAAATACGCCCAGCAATGTGAAATCAGAACTGAATATTGAATGGGCACGAGAATTGTCGGGCCTCTGCTTCATTTTTATAGCGCCAGCCGAAAAATAAATGCAAATAGGTTCGTCTGTGGACTATTGTATGACGTAGTAGGCGTTCTCAATTCACGGCTATGACGACAGACAAAATTCTATAAAAGCTAGCGCTGCCCCATCGTTCAGCCTGAGACATTCTGAACTTCCAAACCCTGTAAAACTAATCCCATCATGCCCTTTACCGTTGACCTTGCACGTAGGTGCCTTGTTCATCTCATCCATGCAACCAAAAACAACTGACGACCAAAGGGCAATGTGTCGTTGTGACTGGCGGCAACCGTGGCATTGGATATGCATTCTCTAGAGCCGTCGCTCAAACCGGTGCCAACGTCGCTGTAATATACAGGTCGGTTTCTGCTCGCTTGCCAAAAGTAATCTCACCTATGCACAATATGTGTCACGTAGGGCCTCGAAAGATGCGGAGGAAGTGACAAGGAAGATTGGTGAAGAATTTGGCGTCAAGACAAAGGTTTAAGAATAAAATATGCGCATATACCCCAAAAGACTAACGTCCTATTATTGTTGCTAGGCATACAAATGTGATGTTTCTGATGCCGACTTGGTCAATAAGACCATGAAAGATATCGACCGCGAGCTTGGACCCCTTACTGGGCTCATTGCGGTAAGTGTTGGATCCTTAAATAATTTGGTAATTCTCGAACTTGCGCTGTAGAATGCAGGCGTTTCTGTAGTCAAGCCAGCTGTTGACCTCACAAAGGATGATTTCGATCATGTGTATGGGGTTAACGTATATGGTGTTTTCAACACCTGTCGTGCCGCAGCTAAGTAGGTATCCACCGACGCTTCAGTTCTCGAAATGATTAACACTCCCCGAAAGGCTATGGATGGAGCGCGATTACAAGGGCTCGATAGTCATTACGGCGTCAATGAGTTCCCAGATCATCAATCAGGCAGTCCAAAACCAACCTTTGACACAGGTGGATGCACATTAGATTATATATACCATAAACATTGAATGTTTTCGCAGGTGTTCTATAACTCTTCCAAAGCCGCGGTGTCCAGTCTCGTCAAAGGCCTTGCTGCCGAGTGGGCAAAGCATGGTATCCGTGTTAATGCTGTTTCTCCTGGATATGGTTAGTTCGTCATTAATGCATAGCCATCCTTTGACCGATGTTCGCGGACAGTTAAAACGGATCAGACATCCAATATGGACCCTAAAATCCGCGATTATCAGGCAAAGTCACTTCCTTTGGGAAGATTTGCTGAGGTATTCGGGCTTCGCATTCATTATAAAGCCTCTAACTGACAATGTGGGTCAGCCGCACGAAATGACTGGCCAAGCGATTCTACTTTTATCTGACCACGCGTCATATATGACCGGCGGAGAATACTTCGTTGATGGGTGTGTTCAATCCTCTACAAGCAAAAATATATTCTCAACCATCGATAGCGGCCAACTAATCTGGTAATGGTTGATACTACATGATAGGCACTCTGCAAACTCTTATTAAGTCACGTAATTGATTCACCGGTGCCGAGGCAATGTCTCTAAAAACGTTTTGACTCGGGATAACCTATCATTGTAAGCTTATGCGCGAATCTCCGGCTGCATCACACGCATGCCATCAGACCCAAGCTGCGGCCCCCTGCTAAGGTGATTGATTGGATGAGGCCCAGCGCTCATCCTGACTATATGAATGCATACCAAACTATCCTACCCATCTGAACCTCTTTGCCTAACACAAACGAAGGTGCAGCATTGAACGCTGAGATCGACCTTCACATTATCCCGGCTCACAGTCTAGTTCTCCACTACAATTTGCATTCCATCAGCTCTTCTTCACCGACATGTTACTCATCACGAGTCAGGAGGATTGGCCAATATGCAGTCCTGCAATCTCACAAAGTTATCTGCAGGATATGTTATTGGTGTCCGAGCCTCCCGGTGTCGAGTACTGGACACGATCGAAGGAAATCGAGGCAACCAATTCGCTCTCTTCAGCGACTTTCCGGGATTCACGAGGTGCACAAATTGCTCCTGAATCTTGGAATGGTAATATGGTAATAAGCATGTGAGGGTTTTACCAAGCAGAAACTTTTGACCTGCTGATAGTATAGTCCAGGTGGGATGCGACGCAATACCAGGCCCGTAGCCAGAGACTACTTCGTCTATCTTTAAGACCTAGCCACTCTGTTTGTCGGCGTAGACACGGATTGGTTTCTGCAGCCAACCAGTCCCTGCCTTCGCAGACCATCCCTGATGGTTCACCTTATGAATCTGAATTCGATCGATGTGGTAAGCACGATCAGATTATCAATGTATGTATATGGCGCACAAAACTCTTCGGACCACGGTATTTCCGAGTCAGTTTCGGGCCTATTGGGCATGATGATGGTAATATTCTGTCGTTGATGCCTTTCACGATTCGGGAAACAGGGGGCCTGGCTTTGGCCGCCGGGCAGAATAAATGCTTGCTTCCGTCATCCAAGCCTGGGAGTATCGACCTCACATGTCTAACTGACGGCACTCTGACCTCGCTTCTGCATGAAAAGTTGCTTTGGGGAGATGTTTTGAGCATTCTGTCCTTTGGTCCTCGTCGGGTAATCGAGGACGTGAAGGAATTATTGCAGCAATTCGATGATGCGTCTGAAGACGTATCAGATGACTATATTGATGAGATTGAGGATTATAGGGCGGAACTAGAGGTACTGTTTCATTGCAACAGATGTCGAGGATGTCAATATTGATATACGTGATAAAGCAAAGATGCCTACCGATGTTGGACATGATGGTCGCTCAGACGATCAGTAGTATCCAACGTCAAGCATCGATTGATTGGCTACAATGGGTATGCGCTCGTCAAGGATATGGGCTAGGAACGATTTGGACAGCTGTCAACCTTTTGGATCGCTTTCTTCACAAACACGCTGTTACAGAGGGAAAATTGCATCTCTTGGTTACAGTGGCCCTGCTTATCTCTGTCAAGTTTCATGAGGTAGCGAAACCCGACCTGAGATACTACATCGAATCAAGCCGGGAGGATATTGACATCAGCCAGGCAATTCAAGGAGAAAGGATGGTATTAAAGGTTCTTGACTATGAAGTGTTTAGCGGATGTTCGCCCTGGCACTGGTTGCCTATTGAGGAGACAAGCAGCGCGTGCGCTGACCTGGAAGACTTTCTAGTGCAGGTGACGATGCTCGATCAACGATTCTCGATTATGAAACCGAGCCTAGTGGCTGCGATAGTTTCATATACCATCGGCCAAATGGCAATTACGAATGATGCACTAGTACGGCAAAGAAGGCGGTGGTCTGGGTATGATGAAAAGACGGTGCGAGATGGACATGGAATGCTGCTGGAGAAGCTTCGAGAGGATGAGATTCGAACGTTGCTGCTGTACAAAACATATTCGACGGAGGGTCGAGTGTCTAGGATTGCAGTTGAATGGGCGAACAGGTGATTTGATGCCATGTGTTTGTAGCATAAGGTACAGTACTGTACAACATTTTAATGGACAAGGGACGGGACATTTGTTGGCTAGCCCAGGTGACAGACACGGTGGACTAGATCCCTCGAGTCACTTGCACCGGGGATATCGGATCGAAGGGCTTTTCTGTACCCATGGGAGCAGCTGAGAGCTTGTGAGTCGTTGGCGCAATGCATCTCTTCAATAAACTTCTTCGCTGTGATTATTCTTAACGGTATTTATACACTCCCAAACTTTTCGCACTCTCTCTTCTCCTTCTCCTTCTTCCCCCCTCTCTCATCCGCATCGGGGCGTCTTTGTATTTTCGTGTTCTCGTTATCCCGTTTTCCCGTGTCCAAGTGTCCCAGTGTCCCAGTGCGCCTTATTGACCTCGTTGCGTCTCATCGTTCTGGGTCTGCGTTTGGCACGGTTACGGGGACGAGTGGGACGGTGTCCCAAGTGCTGTGCTGTGCCGGAGATGTCGGTGGATTATGATCATCATCCCTACAGCGGTTCTGCTGGGTATATTTATGCTAATGAGGTGGGTGAGTTTTTGCGTGGTTGCCGGTTGGGCGGTGGGTGTGGACGTGTGGTTGACGATTCTGGGTCTGTTTGCGTAGTGCTTGGTTGGAGGAGGTGAGAGGGCGGATGGGAATGGGAATGGGAATGGGAATCGGTATGCACATCTGAGGAGTTTTGTGCCGGTGAGTTTTTTGGGTTTGTGGAAGTCGCATGGGGTGGATTATTGGTATTTTTTTTTTTTTGATAGGAGATGATGTCGGTTGAGACGTTGCCGACGGTGATTACGAGGTCGAATGAAGGTTATGGTGGCCATGGTATTGGGGATGGGGATGAGGATGAGGATGCGAATGGGGGTGCTGGGCGTCCGTTGGGAGGTCGTGGTGTTGCGATGAGGAGTGCGGATGATGTGTGGTGGGATTCGTGGGCGGAAGAACCGTTCTTGTCTGGAGGGCAGGTGCTCGAGTCGAGGTGGTATAGATCGAAACCGTCATGGAGAAGCCGAATAAAGGTGGGTTTGCATGTTGTCGTGTTGAAATATCTGAAGGCTGATGCTGACTTGGGATTGGATTGTTGGGTGGGTTAAGACACGGTGGAGAAGGATTCTGAGAGGGATACGAAGCATGATGTACGTCCATAACCCGCTTTGGATCTCAAATGCTCGACGTTCTCGCGCGCAATTGTATATCCAGACTGAACCTAGAGTGAGTATTCACTTCATCTCGACTCATGGTAGTCTCGCTGACAAGTGGTAAAGCTTGTACAGGTATTGATATGATACCCCCCCCCGGTGTTATCTTTATCTTTGTATTGATATTGATATTTGTGATACAGTATTGGTGCTGTATGTTAGCTTGCTGTGAATTACAAGCTCCGCTTGAAAGTGTGAGAAAATGGCGGATTGTGATTGGACGAGTCGTGGGTTCAGTCAAAGTCACTGCCTGAATTTTCTTGAACTCTCCAGCGCGTGTTCGCGCTCTCGTTCTCTTCCAGACAACGTCTTTCTGTTCCCGTATAGTCAAACAGAAAAAGGGACCTTTTTTTTAAACAAAAAAATGTTGCGTCTGGTTGCAACCGCGTCCCGACCTTCGTCGGCGGGACTAGTCGGAAAGGTCGTCGCCTCTCCAAACTCGTCCCGCTCCAGTGCGTTCTTTTTTTGCATCCCTGCCTTCTAACACTCTGTGGACTGTCCTGCGGGTGCTAATGGGTTGAATGTACAACGCTACAGGTCGTCGTGCTTTGGCTTCGACTTCGGCAAGACAGGCGGACATTACGTTGACGGTCGATGGAAAGGAGGTGACGGTTCCCCAGGGTGGGTTGTACCTCTCCATGGACTCTGGAAGGATGCGTTGAAAGTGTTTGTCGTGTTTTGATAGGTTCCGCGTTGATTCAAGCATGTGAAGCTGCGGGTGCAACAATACCTAGGTGCGTGTGTCTCTTCCATGTTGCCTGAATGCTTTGCACGTTTGTTCATATGTACGGTATAGATTCTGTTATCATGATAGGTGAGATTGTCTTTGTCCTTTTCGGTGTGCGAATGGTTGGGTAGTGAACATGATGATCTCAGACTTGCTGTTGCTGGCAATTGTCGGTAAGAGATACTCGCTGTGTTGGCGTATGCCCATATTTTGATCAGTATATGCTGCATAGCATGTGTCTAGTTGAAGTCGAACGATCACCAAAGCCTGTAGCCTCTTGGTGAGACACCTGAACGCCGCTCACCTCCTGCATTGCTTACATTCTGTACCTTTGACGTCACATAGCGCTATGCCTGCCATGCCAGGAGCGAAGGTTTGGACAAATACACCACTAGTACATGAAGCACGGTGCGAATCATGACTTTTTTTTCCCATTCACGCTAGCTCACATTACTAACAAATAACAGCGAGGGCGTCATGGAGTTCCTACTAGCCAATCACCCACTAGACTGTCCCATCTGTGACCAGGGAGGAGAATGTGATCTTCAAGACCAGTCAATGCGATACGGTTCCGATCGTACCCGCTTCCACGAAATAACCGGCAAGCGTGCCGTCGAGAACAAGGATTTTGGACCACTCGTCAAAACGTCCATGAACCGATGCATCCAGTGCACACGCTGCGTACGGTTCGCAAACGAGGTTGCAGGTGTCGAAGAGCTTGGTACGACAGGTCGAGGGAATGATATGCAGATCGGCATGTACGTGGAGAAGACGATGGACTCTGAGCTGTCTGGGAACGTGGTTGATCTGTGTCCCGTCGGTGCTTTGACGAGCAAGCCATACGCTTTCCATGCACGTCCGTGGGAGCTGAAGAACACCGAGTCGGTGGATGTGATGGATGCGTTGGGTTCGAATATCCGTGTTGACTCGAGGGGCGTTCGCGTTATGCGCATTCAGCCGCGTATGAATGATGAAGTGAATGAGGAATGGATCAGTGACAAGACGCGATATGCCTACGACGGTCTTACCTTCCAGCGGTTGACGGCGCCACTTATTAAGCAAGGCGACCGATTCGTTGCTGCCACATGGGAAGAGGCGCTCTCTGCCATTGCGAACGGGTTGGCGAGCACAGGTGCTAAGGGAGATGAGATTCAGGCAGTTGCTGGACATCTTGCAGACACCGAGTCTCTTGTTGCCCTCAAGGACCTTGTCAACCGCCTTGGCTCTGACAACCTTGCATTGGACCAAGTTGGCGGTACGGAAGCTCCTGTACATGGTGTTGATGTCCGTTCCAACTATCTCTTCAATGCGACGATACCCGGTGTGGAGCAGGCCGACGCTATCCTTCTCGTAGGCACCAACCCGCGACATGAAGCCGCCGTTCTCAACTCTCGCATTCGGAAGAGCTGGTTGCACACTGGTCTGCAAGTGGGCTTGATTGGCGAACGTGCAGATATGGCGTATGGCTATGAGTATCTTGGTGCCGATGTGAAAGCCATTCAAGAGTTTGCCGCCGGAAAGGGTCCCTTTGCTACCAAGTTCAAGGCTGCCAAGAGGCCCATGATTATTGTTGGCAGTGCAGTCGCTGAGCATCCGGACGGTGCGGCGGTCTATCACCACCTTGCCAACTTTGTCCAGCAGAACAAGGACAAACTTGTTACGCCAGAATGGAATGGTTACAATGTTCTCCAGCGAGTCGCATCCCGTTCAGCCGCGTACGATATCGGCTTTGTTCCTTCGTCGCGGGCATCCAAAACCAAGCCCAAGTTCATCTACCTCCTCAATGCGGACGAAGTCGATCCGAAATCGATACCCAAGAATGCGTTTGTAGTGTATCAGGGGCATCACGGAGATTTGGGTGCGCAGTTGGCGGATGTGTGTTTGCCTGGTGCAGCATATACCGAAAAATCGACGACATGGGTGAATACGGAGGGTAGAGCACAGATGGGTAGGGCGGCAGTGCCTCCGCCTGGAGCGTCTCGAGAGGACTGGAAGATTGTTCGGTGAGTGTTTCTTTTTTTATGTTCCAGACTCAAACGACAGCCAACACAAACACGCAAAAAAGTGCGCTTTCTGAGATCCTCAACAACCCTCTTCCCTATGACGACGTTCTCTCGTTGCGTGACCGGATGTGGGAGATCTCGCCTACGTTGGTGAGGTACGACGCGGTGGAGAGTACGTCGAGTGATGTGTCGCTGGCTGGGATGAAGGTGTTGGCTGAGCAGACGCAGGCGGGGAAGACAAAGGTGAAGGGTGCACCGTTTGAGAAGCCAATCAAGAATTTCTATATGACTGATGCCATTTCGAGAGCGTGAGTGACTATGTTCCGCAGTTTCTCTTTTTTTTTTTTTGTGGGCCGACGGTTAATTTTTTTTGTCTAGATCGGTGACAATGGCGCAATGTACAAAGGCGTTTACAAAGGGGGAGAACTATGGGTTTAGTGAGACGAGTAAAGGCTCTCAGGCTGCGTTTGCATGATTGGGTAGACACGCAGGTCAATTTATAGTTGCACCCTGGTTGCTTTTTTTTAATATTTTTTTTACTTTTATTGTTTGTTAGATTGTTTGAAATAAGAGGGGGTGCAGGCAAACGCAAGCAATTATGGTAGTTGGGAAGAGAGTATCTGTAGGTTCAGACTGGATAACAAATACATCTGTCTACGAGTCCGAGCCTTTGCAGACGCACCCACTGCAGACGAAGCGGAAGGGTTGGCGAGAACTGGGACCGTTTCGTGAATTGTTCTGCAAGTAATACCAAGCTCTCCGATGCTATGAAATCGCCAACCTATCATTTCGAAGGAGCCGGTGTAAAAATAGACAAATTGGTGTGGTGTTGAGAATATCAGAAACCGCGTCGTTGATTTTTTACGATGGACAATTGAGGTCTTGAGGGATAACCGTCACTTTCAGAGATCGAGTCAGAATGTCCGCCTGTAACAGGCAAGTCGCCTCTTGATTCTGCGAGACAGAACTTTAATTTTGTGTATCATGTCTCAATCAATGCTTTTACAACGGAGCCAAGGTTTGGGCTGACTGTCATTTGTAAGCACCTTTGCAGAGCCATGTTCCCGTCGTTAACCGGTGTCGCAATCTGGGCTTTTTAGTTTGGGATTCCCCAGTGGTTGGTGTAACGGCAATTATGATGGTAGATGGTCAAAAGGCGCGTCCAGATTCGGTCTTTTAACGAAAGACAACGCCATATGTCAAAACCAACCGATAAATGTCCCCATCATTGCTTCAATGCGTTGGCAAAAACTGCGGAACGACCGCTACAAGTCTATCCTGAGATTTGCTTTAGCATGAAACTTTAAAGTGAAGATATTTGTCTTACGTGCGACGAGTGTGATATGGAGAGACTGGAATTCACCCAGTCCGATCTTATCACCTTCATCGGCCGACTGCCATGAGGCTACCCCAGAATCTTGACTCGGTGACTAGGAACGAAATCATCTGGTGGGGTAACTCTTGCCGTAGCCAACGATCCAGTACAGTCGGCACCCTCATAACCCATACCTCTCGGTGGACGGCGCAGGGTATGGGTTATAAGGGGGTTATGGGCTTAGGGAGGAAGGCCAAACAAACCATAATAAATTGTTATGGTATTCACTATGTAGTCAATGCCGACTGTATGTAACTGGGATGATCACCTTTGCAGACAGACATGAGGACCGACCAGAAATTTCTTCCATTGAAAGAAACGTCTATGTGTTCTTGAATTACCCGAATGAAAAGCCCCGGAGATATCTGTTCGGGTCCAGAAATTAGGGATGACAGAATACGCCTGCCGAGTTAATTCTTGTGGCGCTGAGAAGAGCCAAGCGGGGAGGAACGGTTAATAGGTGAAGCAAGGAATTAAATCTTTGAATGAATCTGCACAATGTGTCTTTAGAATTTTCCATATCTTGGACCTGGCTCCACGCTTACCTCCGAGACCGTTATAACATGCAATGTGGTTACATTAGTGTTTTACTGACCTTGACGTTTGGCCGTGTTCCCTTGAGAAAGGCGTATATCAATGACTTCGTCAGGATATACCAAGACTGACAGTGACTAAATAAAATGCCGTCAGTCATCATCCTCGTGGCTCAACAAACTACACGAGGCATGTCCTACGTGGCCTGAATCTAATCACGGGGTGCATCACTCTGCTTACCACTGGTCACCCTGCATGTGCTAGAGGAAACGCTGTCAAGCATTTGAAAAAAAAATATTTGGGGTACCCATTCCCGACGCATCGTGGCTTGGACTACAGGTAGGCGAACTTGACAAACTCACTCACACACCCACATGAACGGGCCTCATGGTCATCTCTTCTCTTTCCCCGAAAACATCGGTGGTCATATCAAAGAGAGAAGCGGACATGCGTAGTCGGTTGAAGTTCCCACATGTACTTTGTGCTCGCCCCGACTCCGATTCGGTAGGACTTTCAAGAAAATATTTCCTTCTCCTTTTCGGTAGCTACACCTGCTGATATTCTTTGGGGTAAATTTTTACAACAACTGTGTGAACCTCGGACACGCCAACGGTCACCGATCTTGGAATTTATCACTGTGTGTAAGTCATTGGCTTCGGTATAGATGCACATTTCACGCGACTTTAGTCGCGGTCCAGAATGCAGCGTGATATGTATACCCTATCATCGATTGGGCGTTGTTCGTGTAAGTCGTATCGATGGTCCTTTCATTCTATGTGCAGCACTGGTGAGGTAGGGGTTATCCGTGATTGCTGATTTACTTACTGATAGTTCAAAGCCGATCTTACGCGCCAAAGCTTTGACTTGTTCAAGACTTAATTCTATCGAGAGTTCATGACTGTCGTTACTCTCCCAATGCCACAGGAGGGGACCTTGATGTAGCACATGTGAATATAAGGGCGGTTTACCCTCTGAACGAAGAGTTCACAGGTATTCACCTAAATTGACCCAAACACCGCCGGGGGCTAAGATTCTGTGCATGATGCGGAGAAAGTTTATAATATTTTTTGCCTACTATGACGGAGAGGCACGTATCACATATTGGGATCTCTTTGATAAGTAGAAAAATACTGACCGTATCAATAAAGAAGCAAGTGAGTATGGCGTCCCATTGTCCGGCATGTGGTTCCTCGGGATTGGCGTCTGTTCCGTATACTTCTTCAAAGTCCCCTGTTGCAATGTCAATATATCAAATCAGATGATCCCATAGATTGCCAACCTGCTACGAGGGAAAAATCGGCCGTGCGAGGTAAATCTGAAGGTAATACATCAGGGATCCGAATCGGCCGGAGCATAGCGTCATGCGTTGGAATGTTTGAGAAAGTGTGAACATAAGGATAGAGAGTATGCTTCTCAATCTGGTCTGTTCTGTGCAAATCAGAAGTCATTGATGTCTTATCAGCCGATGATGAGAGTACTACGCACTTGTTCAGTATGAAGAATGAGCCTAGAAGCATATAATGCGAGAATTCATTGCCCTGACATGAGAAACCTGAGTTCCTGGTTAATAGCGGAACGTCAGCGGAAGCTCGTTTGAGGCGCATACCGAGATTGGCGACGTCCCACGCCAGTCGGCCTAATCCCGCCCCAGGCACGAGCACTCGCAATTTTCCCCTGCGAAAAAGGGTCATTTCGAAGTATTCAGTCGTGTAATCGCCGAATACTACGGAAACTTGTACCTCTCTGATTCAGAGACATGAGAAAAATGTTGAAGCAAGGCATCCTTCATAGGCCTGTAACACAAGTCTCTCTCTTGCTTCCCCTGCGAAAGATTTCGTAAGAATTTGGCGATGGGTCCTCTCTTGACCTACTTCGACGCTCCAATCACGGACAAACTGTTTTAAAGTGCTTCTAAGCTTGTCCATATCGTTTTCCGTTGGCTTGAATTTCTTCCGATCACCGCCTCCGCCGTGGATGTGTGGATGTTCGGTCCCACGCGCATGTCCATGAGGGTGGGAGTGCGTGTGGAGCTGTGGATGTGAGGGATAATTGGAACTAGAACTTTCTTGACTTGTGGTTAGAAGAGGGGAGTGTTGTCGAACGTAACAAGGTAGGGACGGAACAGACCTGCGACCCTTTCATTAGCAGAATGGTGTGATTCCGAAATAGGCTTGCTCTCCGAGTCGGAGTCTCGTCCCCCATTCTCATCATCAATACCGTGCCCAAAAATCTCGGGGTTCGTGACGATTTGGTCTATGAACTTTGCATTTGCTAGAATGGCTCTATCAACAGCGTCAACCTTCTTCTTGTATCCCAAGTCCTCTAAAATTCGCTGATCTGCATTGGGTAATCTGTAGATATCCCTCCTGCGCCTATTATTCGCTGAAATCTGAAGCTAGATCTGGGCGCCTGGTCAATTAAGCAGGAGAGCGCGCTGTACATACTGAGTATTTGGCATAACTCCTGAAAGTATGGATAACCTGTTGAAAATGAAGGCGCTCTGGACAAGGCAACCCGTTTGTTTCGACTCTATTGTGATTGTATTTCATTCACACCAGAGCAACGCACCTTCTTCAATATCAGCTTCAGATAATGGCATTGTTGACGCTTGTTTGCTTGCAGAACAGCAGTCAGTCAGCACTTGCTTGTATCTGTTGTCTAAAAGCTTTCTTTCTCAACACCATCTCAAACATCCCATTCTTCATTTCAAAACTGCACAATGGTACGTTCTGTGGCTATATGCGCTATTTTACACCACCCAAGCTGATCTCTCGTAGGCTCGAAATGAGGAGAAAGCACAGTCTATGCTGTATCGCTTCCGAGAGGCTCAGGCCGCGGAATTGGGACTTGGGACGCGTGCTGACCGTAGACCACGCATGGCGAGTGCCTGCAAGAGTTTAAGGGAATGTGAACGGTGGAGAGGGGAGATTTTGCGTGAAATTAGTCGAAAAGTTTCTAAAATCCAGGATGGTTTGTATATACTTTTTGGCCAGTTCGTCAGCAGCTGATGTCGTTCCTTAGCTGGTTTAACCGATTATGAGGTCCGAGACTTGAACGATGAAATTAACAAGCTATTGCGTGAGAAGAGACACTGGGAGAACCAAATTGTTGCATTGGGAGGCGCGAACTATAGAAGAAATGTAGCTATGCTGGATGCCGATGGAAAAGAGGTACCCGGAACAAAAGGATATAAGTACGTTCATTGTGACTCTTCTATGTCTTCTAACTGACTCAAAATGCTTCATTAGATACTTCGGTCGAGCAAAGGATTTGCCTGGTGTCCGTGAACTATTTCAAAGTAGAAAAAAAGAGGAAGAAGAGGAGAATCAAGCTCTTGCCTACTACAAAAAGTTCATGAACCAAGGTCCGGGATATTACGGTGACCTTGATGAATCTGATGATAAATTGCTTCATTTCGAACGTGAAGCGGAAGAAGAAGGTAAGTCGAACATGGGATGTAATTCTTGGGCTTCATCTCACGCCAGCCTTCTAGACTGGGAGGAAGCCCTCTCGAACTTGAAAGAAGTACTCCATCTGACTCCCAATGACCCGTTAAAGTTGCCGCGTCCCGCACCTAGCCTCTCACCACCCAGCGATAGTACAAACTTTGATTCAGTAAATGCAACTGCTAAGCGGAAGACCTCCGAGGATGAAGATGTCGGAATGGCTGTCGAGAATGATGATGCTAAACGTACAAAAGTGGATAGAACCAGTGTTCCGGCCCCACCACCAACCCTGGAAAAAGACCCGGCGTTAGCGCACGCACAGGCCGCAGTTGCTTTTATAACATTCCTTCAACCTGAACACCTGCTACCACCCAAGCTCCCATCGAGAGAGGAGATGGAGTCAATATTGCTTGATTTACGCAAAAGGGTATTGGTGAATGAATATTTCGGTGATGGCGAAACATGATCCACATTCTGTCACTTTGGTTTCAATTGGGTGTGATTCCCTCGGGACTATATATTTGTATGTTCACTTATTTGGCTACAGATCCTCTGTTTCTCTGAAAGTTTGTATTTCACTATCTTTTAGCTCCCTCCTTGTACATGTTGCATGATAATAACGTGTCTCGATATTAAGGGTAATCAAGACTGTATCTGCGACATTTATTGCCAGTGTACACCGGGTACTCCGGAGGGACATGGCTGAGTGCGAATTGCTAACCGACTCTGGTTAGATGGAGCATTGTGACATCTACTCATTGAATGTCTGCACCTTTGTACTCTGATCACCACAGACGTGCATTCATAATATCGGTTCTTTGAACGCCATTGAAAGGAACCCAGTTCCCCCATGATGTAGGTTGATGCTCACCACGTCGGCGTCGTTCAGACGAATTACTCTGTGCAACTATCATCAATTGCGATCACCATCTGTCTGATATCTGTCCAGGTGTGTGACCCGAGAAATGCCTCGTCATCCAAGCTAAACATAAAAATGTTCTGGCATTGTGCCATGCGAACCTCTAACCCTGCGTGCAGCCCCACCCTACACCAGTATCATAAGACCTGCGCCAGACCAGGCTGAAATCTCTGCCTCGCACGGACCGCGGCACATCCACGCACAACTCTTCTTCGTCCACAGATCCCCCAGACATATTCATGCCATGTCTCCGAAGGAGCATTCAACACGACTAGATTCTGCACAGCTTATCGCTGTCTTTGTTGAGAGTTCTCTAATAGGTAAGTATGATCCATGACCCTGTGGAAATCTGCTATACCCGGGATGTATAGGTGTTTTTTTCGTCCTATGGATACAATGTTTACAAGCACTGTATGAGCGGTCGAGAC
The DNA here is from genome assembly GCA_001691775.3 of Amanita inopinata Kibby_2008. NCBI lineage: Eukaryota > Fungi > Basidiomycota > Agaricomycetes > Agaricales > Amanitaceae > Amanita > Amanita inopinata. Next base: position 7,738 of record JNHW02000071.1, on the reverse strand, counting down.
AGCGTAAGGAGAGATTCTTTCAGTCGATGTCTGTGACGGCAATCGCGATGTTCTTCCTCATCGTTGCGGTTCGTATTTTTCTTTTGTTTAGGTGTGAAACTGCTGGCCCATGCCAAGGTTGTTTAGCTTTGGATAACAGACCTCACTATTGCGTTCGCCGCCTTCATCATACCGCGTGAGCCGGAGTTCTGCATCACCCCGATGGGGATGAACCCTGCGGAAATGGTATACCTCGACCTCGCGGACCCGAAATTCGTGCTTCATTCCGCACTATATGTGTCCATCACACTGCTTGGGGACGGATTCATGGTATATTAATCTCTTAGCTGGTCTGTTGGCAACATACAGCTCATTGTTATACTTAGGTCTATCGCACTTATATCGTGTGGAGAAGAAATTTTTTAGTGGTTCTTGTTCCGAGTGGTCTGTGCCTCGCTTTGATAGGTTGCGTCGAAACAATAATCAGTCATGTCCCCGTCACTAATTTCCCCCTACAACAGCGACGGGTAGCATAGTTACATATATGTTTTCTCAAGCCAATAAGCCCATTTTTGATGCAGCTGGAGCCTGGATAACGGCGTCCTTTGCGCTCACATTTCTGTATGATACTTTTAATTTCACCTGTAGTTGGTCAACGCGTTTAACCTCTCCCTATTAGCTGCAACCTCATCGCAAGCGGTTTGCCATCTCGTCTCCAGAAATTAACATTATCGTTGATGTAAAACAGGTTTAATCGCTCTTCGGATACATTTGTCAAATCGCGATATTGCCAGGAGTTCCGGTGAAGCTGGAATGATGGTACGGGGCAGCTCAATCACCTCGTGTGCAATTATTTATTTAGCACTTTATCGCTTAACAGAAAATTATAGAAATGCTTATTCAGAGTGCTGTGCTTTATAGGTAAGTTACGTTTTCCGATTGGACCCACCATTCTCATGTCCGCAGTGCCTGCGTACTCATCGCCGTGTGTACATACTCAACTCATTCGAATGTACAATACATCGCCGTCTCCGCTGTAAGTGAATGCAATTCCCCGTATGGTCATTTCTCATGCAGCCACATACAGACAGGTCCAATAATAGTAAGTTTACTTCCGTTGAGGATGGTTTGTCCGTCTGCGCCGTTGGTGCTGAACATACCCTATCTCTAGGGCATCATTTTCTGCATGATCGTTTCACGGACTCACCGTAGCGCGATGATAAGTCCACAACACACTGGTTGCAGATTATCGCGACTGTCTGCTCGGCCACTGTCAGTTCGGGTCACGACCCACATTGAAGGCGATGCAGTCACGACCAGATCTGAGACTTCGCCGGTGTCACCCAGCTTCTATTTGAAACAGTTGCACAGTGCAGCGTCTCGGGAGGAAGTATGATTTGTGAACTTCTAGTGCAAAAAGCAAGCCGGCTGAAAGTAAAATCTGTGATTTTGACCCGAGGATATTACTAGGGCCCAGCCTTCCAATGCCTGCCTCTTCACGATATTCATACCAAGCGGACTACACGAGTGTTTAGGTCGCCTGAATTGATATGCAGGTATCTTTGATAACCACAGCACCTTGCAGGTAGCAACTCTTTTTACTAGTGATAAACTTTTTGGTTTTTACTATACAAGTCTGATATGCATGCCTCTTTCTTACGCGTATAGGGTGTCCGCAGTGTTAGCAATCTAATGCCATGGACGGTAAATGGAGCGAATCGTCCAACAACCGGCAGACATGCGTGCATCTCGCCCAGGTCGCAGTACGCAGCCATTCGCAGAATTTCTGGCCTCCGATTCTTCCGCCCCACGATCCTTCCTCTGCTCTTTCTCCTGGCATGAGTAAATGTATCGATAAATTGTTTCATCAAAGCGTTGTCAAAAAGGCTTTTTTCTTGCTCAATCCGAGAAGCCAAGGAACATGTAATGGAAGTGCGGACAAAGTTTATCGGATGCAAAATGACAAGTTTCTTGCCCAAGCTTTTTTTTTTTTTACAGTTGCGACCCGGTTTCGAGAGCTCGTCCCGCTTCCGAGTAATGTTTACAGAATGGGGAAGATAAATATGCAGTTTAAGGCTGACCCACACTGATCTATTGGCATCTAACCAACGTACACAAGAGTCAACGGGGGCGCGTCTCTCCCACAGAGGTTATCTGCCTGACCCCGCTATTCCGTTTTGAATTATATTTGAGCAGAAAGCGGTACTGCTAGTGCTGAGTAGTCCTTGCAGCGCATTCGGGATCTCTGATCTCAGTGCGGCACGCCACACCATTGTGAATGATTTCTGGGAATCATTGGGGCCGCACGTCCCTAGGGGTCCGAACTATGCGGTGCAGGTACTTTTGCCCAAAGTAGTATAATGATACATATGATTAAACAGGAAACTTTTGTACAACTGGGGAAAGGGAAATTCACTAAGAACTTGAGAAAACAAATGTTTCTGACTGGGTCAAAAGCAGACATAATGCATAACTTGTAATCCGAATATCCCGGTCCCAATGGAATGCAGGCTTGCCAAATGGCTCAATGAATTTGGGGTTAGGGTGATGGCTACGTGAGTGATTGACTCTTGTGACCAAATGCGATGATTTGCCTTGGGCTCTGCGACTAACACTAACACTAACACTAGCACTAGCACAAGCACTTTTACTCTCCCTCGTTCCATCCTTTGGTGACATGGGAAATGAACAAGCGAACTCTGGGAGACGGATGGCGGGCCCGAGCGTATTGCATAATGCTCGAGTAGTGTGAGTACACGAAACGAGGCGGTCCATGTTGAACTGTCGAACGTTGATGGGCTTTAAACATTAGCCCCCTGTATCAAACATGTCGGATCCATATCGTATCCAACGCTCTCCATACTGTACTTACCATTGCTCCCCAATATGTCGGCCGCTGCCAGTGCCCCTGTTTATCATTCATGTGGCAACGTACTTGATGACAGACGCAATGAATTTACAATCTTATCGGGACGAAAGAAACTTTATCTACCGCCTTGCCATCGGTTCATTTGACTTTTAAACCGCTCTTATGCGATAGCATTATTCGGCACGTTCTCGCCGACACGTGTTACCCTAGAAGTTCTGGCATGAAAAAGGAAGTGTTCCGAGCCTTAACCACAAGCATACTAACAAAGGCGTTAGCAGCAGACGAAAGCCGACTATACAGATAGCTAGTCCGGCCACCATATGCGGTGGGTTCCATCTGCAATCGTCTCGTTTAACTGTGCATGGAAGTCTGGTCCGAGACGGGGTGGTGCCTGCCTTGTTTATTTAAGGGACAGGGCCCAGCTGAATGCTACTTACATGCTGCAAAATAAACCTGAAAGCGTGCCGTCATCAGAAGTTTGGATCACATCTCCTCAACCTGTCTAGATTCTCTATCGTTTCTCCGGCGGTCCCCAGATATTTTTTTTTTTCCCTTTTTTTCGCTTGTTAGGGAACCCGATTGATCCCATCATCAACAGATGCTAAGTCCGGCTGACGATCACTCTTTCTCTCATTCACCAAGATGGGGTGAAACTTTGCACATGTGGATATGCCAGAAAATATAAGACCTCCCCCGAAACCATCAATAATCCAGTCCATCCCCCTCCTCTTACGAACCTTTCTTGTATATATTTTCCTTCCCGTGCATAATACCTAGAGGATGCGCAGTTCCAGTACTGAAACGACTCTCCTCCTCCACAAGACACATGTATTGCCTGGTCCCAAGTTCCCTCTCGGCCTGTTCCCTCCATCAACGAGACCGTACCTGGAGTTAATCAGACTTGAGAAGGTACGCCACAATATATATGGCGTTACGTTGGCAGTTGCGCTCAACTAGGCTATCAAGCCAACTGGGACAATATTAATGTTTTGGCCGTTTGGTATGCCCCCTTTTTTTTTTACTTGCTCACTTTAACCCTTTGCTTATTCCAAACCGTTGAACAGCATGGGGCCTGACGATGGCTGCCTATAGGACAAGCCTATCACTCGAAACCTACTGGACCAACATTTTCAAATGTCTATTTGGTGCCTTCATCCTACGATGTTCTGCCTGTACGATAAACGACATTTTCGATCGCGAAATGGACGCCGGTGTTGGTGAGTGGAGATGCCTGGACGCTGTCGGCAATGGTCTAACAGCGACACAGAACGGACGCGAAACAGGCCTCTAGCTAGCGGCCGCATCTCCGTCTTCAGCGCATCCGCCTATTTGACTGTTCAGTACCTGATTGGAATCGTATTCTTCTACTACACCACCACTGGTCTAGCGTGCGTAACGTAATCTCCCCCTCACTGGCTACATTCCATGGTTGACATTTTGGAACCAGTTTTTACGTTGCTCTCTTCCAACTTCTTCCATTGTGAGTAGCTGCCTTTTCACTGACCATCGCGTGCTGGCGCCTAATCGTTTATTGCACATAGGTTTGCTATCTACCCCCTTCTCAAGCGTGTGACGCATTGGCCTCAGGCCTGGCTTGGATTTGCCATGAATTTCGGCTTTATCACAGCTTGGGTGTCTACAACTGGTACAATTGATACCTATCTCCTTTTGGCTGCGATGACAGGCTGTTGGTGGTAAGGGACACTCGCCTATCAAACCCTGATATTATAATTGATTCGTCTAATCGCCGCCCCCTCCACAGTTGGACGATGGTGTATGGTGAGCATTCAAGAAACTGAATTAGTAATAAAGGTTGACAAACCGATATGCATTCAGACACTATTTATGCCTGTCAGGATATTAGGGACGATGTTAAAATGGGTATTCGTTCCACTGCTATACTTTTCGGCACGTGGATCCGCCCACTTCTGATGGCATGCGCCATTGTATTTGTTGCAATGTTGGGTGTCGCAGGTTATGTCAATGGACAAGGGGTCGCATACTATGCACTGTCCGTCGGCGGAACAGCTGCACACCTGACGTGGCAGTTCCTTACGGTTGATTTAGAGGTCCCATCAAGCTGTTGGAGTGGGTTAAAGAAATTTTTGTCTCTGTTGCATCATGTTCATCATCGTCTACCCTCGCACAGGAAACTTTAACCGCAATGGACAGCTAGGGTGGGTTGTGTGGAGCGGGTTGATGTTTGATTATCTATTCATGATAAAGCTCATTCGTTTCCGTTTCTGATCTTTGTTCTTCATTCCTCTGAATGTTGTTTGATACTTTACGACCTGTACGACTGTTCACGATGTGTATTATCATGTCGGGTATCTGTAATGTGCAATGTTATGTTGGATACGTTGATAAAGAAAAAGAACTTTTTTGTACAGTACGAATATATTCATTTGATTCATTATCTTGGCGGCCTTGTTTTTTGGAGAGAAAATAAAATGGACACTGAGGGATTTGAACCCTCGACCTCACGCATGCGAAGCGTGCGCGCTACCCCTGTGCCAAGTGCCCTCAACATTGCGTCTCCTGGTTCCCTTCCTGCGAACTGCACTCGGCTTTGTTTAAATTTCTATAAAGTATATGCAACATATGGGGGTACTGTAACCACACGAAAGCACGCGCATAGATCACAAGAGCTTGTGAATTCCAAACGTGCACGCACGCACATCCGAATAGTGTGGTGAAGAAGCCAAGAAGTTCGGAAGCCCTCTTGCTAAGCATTGAATGCGCGCGTGTCAGGCTTCAAGGCCCCAGCGCTTCAGCATCCGACTATGTAGTCACGAGGAGGGAACCTCTTCTCTTTCCCTTTCACTTTCTCATGATCACACCAGGTCGAAGCCGGCCTTTTATCACGCGTCGTGCGTACTTGGGGCATCATGCAACATGCATCGGGCATCGTGATCCATCGTCAAAAGGAGGCCGGTGGAGGATTCAAATATTCAGGTGGACACCATTGGTGAGCACTCGTCGAGCGCCCTGGTTGCGTGATAGATTTGAACAAATTAGGTAAAATAAGATGGAGTTGAATGAGAAATGTACGTATGATAGGAACAAATGTTTGTAACTCATGACAGGGACCAGGAACTCTGGAGAATCTAAATAACATTACTCGCACGCTTGTTTTTCTTTTGCTTGGTACCGTGACATGAACGACGTGAACACGCTGTGTTTTCAATAAGCACTCTTCAAGTTTACAGTGTGCGTCGTGCGGTACTGTACCGCGCGTTCAACGCTTGCTGACGTGGCTGTTCTAGCGTAGACCCATTGGGAATCTCGCGTCCGAGCAATGAACAGAAACTGTCAGGCCGTCCGTCTGCAGAGAAAAAAGCACTTTCGTGTTCCCTCGCATCTACGTTGTTCTTGGTCCATTGATCCATTACGGCTTCAATTCTAGATTTCTGTACTAAGAAGAAACTCTTCAATCATACCTGCTGGAGATAGACTTGCTCGTACCCGACGCTTGGTGCGATTGTGATAACAGGACCATCTACATATTCAGCTAGACGGCGCGGAGATACACTAAGCAAGTGCGGTGCCATGCTAATTTCATTCATGCACTGGAGTGGGCCACTGTCATCAAGAGCCTATCACTTCTTTGGTGCAACGTGTTTCTCAACTTCCATCATTTATCACTGCATATGATCAACGCATGAGCAGGACCCAAATGTTGATGCACCAAAATGCGTTGGTGTTACCGTATGGAGTTTTTCTTTCTTTTCTTTCTTTTTTTGCCTCAGGACCGGACCACCCTGCATGACTCCCCATTTGTAACGTGTCGTACACAGTCAGTGTACCGCGTCAAGTACAAGCACACACTAGTGGGTGTCAGTGGCCATTCTTCCAGTCTTTGTCAGTGCCTGGGTTGACATACACATCGTACCTGCCTTAATTTTCCTGGACGTGTGCTGTCCCGCATCGCTTGTGAATTGTTTGATGTCCATGAGAAAATATTCCAAGGCGCAAATCTGATCAGTCTGGGAGCACGTCATTGTTCCGAGATGGGGAGCACTGATGGACCGCATTCAATGGCCGCCCACCGAGCCGAAAATGTGCTAGTACGTGGTCTGGAGGCGTGATACACGCCACGAGCCATCGATTTAAAATGAATATTTCATTGAGGTTCCTTCAAATACCTTATTCGTATACGGGGGCGCCGTAGGCCAGTTGATCAAAAGGCTAGATTGGGGCGCAAAACTTATCGTCCAATGGCGCTTCTTTAGACCTTACTTCCTGTGGAATCGCGGCGCGCGAACAGGACGGTGGTGCATGAGCGCACACCAATGGTTTTCTGCTATTCCTACATTGTTCATATTTTTTTTTCCATTTTTTCCGCCCTTTCCGAAGGTGGTGCTCCCATTACGAGAAAGAATGCGGCCTCCGAGGTGTGATTGTGTCGTTGGACCATAGATTTTAGCCGGTGGTGTCGTAGAACTATCGTGGTAGGACCATGGACACAACGAGATGGTATAGCGTACAATTGTATACAAAATGTGAACAAACAAACAGCAGGTGGTGAACAAAGTGATCCATTACATGTTATGACAGCAGGACAATCATGACCTATCTGCTAATTCCGGATCCGTGAATGTTGGCTGATGGTCATTTCAGCGAAAAGTCGGCAGCTTGCACCACTATACTGTACCACGTTATTACTTATGAAGCTTGTTTGGAGTTATCGGTTATAAGCAACCCTTAGCGACTCTATGGCATCACTTGATGGTGTGATGTCTATGAGTTGTCTATGCGACGTGTGATGTGTTTCATCGGTCGGTTTCCTTTCCTATAAATATCGGTTCATGTCGTCTCTGTATTCTCCAGTGCTGGCCAGTAAGTCGCCTTTCTCCTCCCGGTGACACACGGACAACTAACCATGCTCAT